>VZRZ01000050.1:556699-620524 GCA_013398175.1 Climacteris rufus | reverse complement strand
TACTTTCTAGTCATCCACAGAGGAACACAATTTGCAAGTGTGACACAGACTCTTCCCAGTACACTGGGTACTGTTAATCTGACTCTGGGTCACTCCTCTACGCAGCACTGCAGCCATTCCCAGGTTGGTGCATCCTTGCAGACTGAGACTTAGCTCTTCATGCATCCCGTGGGCAAAAGCAACCACACTGCAACATTACAGCATCTTCTGTAGCCTCAAAATGCTGGTGTCTGCTGAAGACCAGCACCAGCTCCAAGAGCCACAGGCAAGACTTGGGGCACAGAAAGTTCCCAGCTAGTGATGACAGATGCTTTGCTCACCAACTCCTTTAGTGGCTCAAGCTGGTGCTTTAACCAGCAGGGAACAGACTGTTGGGGCAAGGAGTGCGAGGTACATTTTTTGTAGCTGGTTTATATACTTGAGTTTTCATGAAAAATCTAGGCATGTTTCACATTATCAGAGTTGGCTGTGCACCAAGCGCAAAGTGAACTTTTTCCATCAGAAAAAAATGTGTGGCATAGATCTCTTTCATTGCTCAGGAGGATGATGCTTCTCCTAGGGAGCCATAAAGGCTGAAGTAGATTATTTCAAAACTAATGAGTTTTCATCCTCAGTCTGCTTTCCATCCAGCCTCAGAAAAATCCCTTTCATCTCCCTCTTTTTAGTCATTGTGGTCTGAACCCTGTATAACTTCTAGCTTTAAGCATTTCTACACTGAAATCCCTATTGATCAAATCTGTTGGATCTAGTTTCCCTCTCTGCATTTCTGCTAAATTATAACAAAACAGGGTTGACAGAAAAAGACACAGGAAGTAGATATTGGGGTGGATGCCCATGCAGGCACATTCAGGCAGAAAACCCTTTCACTCCAGTCTAACACAATTTCAAGCACAAAAACTCGTGGCAAGGCTGTGTAAGAGTAGTAAAGCTCATTACTTTGTACTAAGCCACAGTACAACTAAGTTTATTTTCTTGTATAAGAGAGAACATGTCAAGGTCCTGAACTGGTAGAGAAAAATGGGTGAAAGTTTCTGATATACTAGAAAGCAAAGTTAAAGCAAGTGCACGTTGCCAGAAAATTGTAGTTATCAATTTTGCCTCCAGCCTCAGTGACAGTGGTTAAAAGCTTGCCTGGGTCTGCTGAGAAAGAGGTTGGAATTTAAAAGAAAATCATTCCAATGTTCAGTCTTAAAGCAGCACTCTATGCTACAGCCAAATGGCAGAAGAGCCTTTGGACATTAAACAGATTGAGAAGTTTTAAAGGTGGCACTTTTGGACAGCCTGCATGTCATACTTCCTGCCTTTTGTATTTGAGTGGCACCTAGGAGCAGACTGAGGATGAAAATGCTTTAGTTTTAGAATAACCTATTTCAGCCTTTATGGCTCCCTAGGAGAAGCATCATCCTCCTGAGCAATGAAAATGATCTATGACAGGCATTTCTTTTTGATGGAAAAAGTTTACTTTGTGCCTGGTGAACATCAAATACAGCATGGAAGTCTCCTGCAGATCTCCTTCATACAGCCCTTGCTGTCAGTTTGCAACCACCTAAAGCTGTACAGAGAAGAGGGTTGGGCATCTACTCAATAGATGTGTAAGGTTAGGGGAAAACCTTTTCACCCATATTACACATGAGAAAAGGAGAGTAGGCAGGATGGGTGTCCTGCTGGCAGGGCCTCCAGGACATAGCTGGAACATGAGCAGGACACCTGAAGGAAATTCATTTGGGATGCAGAGAGTACTCAGCCTGCACCAGTCCCAGCAAGCCAAGATTTGTGAGAAAACTATCAGAACAAAGTATACTCAGTCTTTCTGCCTACATCAAAAAACCTTCCCAGAAGTACTACAGTTTTAATTAAACTGCTGTTTTCAGTCATTTGATTTTAAAGATCAACCTCTTTTCTGGGAATTTTGTCTTCTAGCAATCCTAGTTGCTATCAGAGCAGCACACTTTATATAATTAAACCAATCTCACAGCAATATCCAGACTGGCTGTGCTGTACAGCAGTCCCTGGACAATCTGTACCTCATTCAAAATCTTCACTTAGACTGCACTTGGTGATGCTGGCTGGAATGGTTTGAACCAGAGAAGAGATGGAAACCATTAAAATGCATCCTTTCCTGACCAACTGGGCCCTCTCACCTCCTGACAAAGCAGCCTTGGGTCCAAATGCTACATGGCAAATATCATTCCCTCATTTGAGATGAGTGAGGGTGGTTTACTAAAAACCAGACCCAAAGGCAAGTACATGCAGGTGAGGTAGCCCAGTGTTTTTGTGACTGCTGCACAGTATAGTTGGAATAAATCAAAACAACTGCTTTGAAATGAACTGGAAGTACATCTGTGTAGACACTAACAAGGGATTTGTTCCCTCTGACGTTTCAGTTTATTTCCTTACTTCTCAAATTCAGAGAGACACCATTTAAATCAAATACTACACTTCAAATCATGTCCCTTCTTGAGACTAAAGAAAACAAATCCCTGGCTGTTATTTACCTTCCAATTCATTTGCAGGTACTGCAGTCCTCATTATTCAAACATAATCACAAGAGGAAAAACTAATGTTCTACGTGTAATTATATTTCAAATGCTTCACTTTCATGTCATTAAATCTGTGGTATCTTCATCCCACTCTCCAAGCAGCCTCTTATGTTGTTGCTCTTCAATGGCTGCTGCCTGTGTGACCAGCCTTCCCAGATACAGAGCCACTGAAACAGCAAATATCATTATAGTGCCATTAATGGAACACACAGCAAGGTGCCTAAGCAGCTGAAATTATTTCTTCCCAAATGTAATTTCTGGAATTTATTGATCATGAACTTGAAATTACACTTGCTGTTGTGCTGCTTGTTCATTGCTCCCAAGAAAGACCATCCCAGTTCAACCTTTTCCCCTATAAGGTGACTATTAAGATTTTAAGGTGCTGATACTGCAACACTTAAGTGACTTGTAAAACAAGGTGATTTCGAAGTAGGTGAATCCAGAGCAACATGTCAAATAAGGTGTTGTGTTAAAGGAGATCAGGACAGTATTCAAAGAGGAGCAAACCTCCTGCCTGTTTGAGAGCACTATGGATTCTGGAGGAATTGCACTGGCTTCACTCTGGCAATCCAGCTGTCAGTTTGTTTAAGTAAACAGCATTCAGGCTGCATCAATAATGTACATCAAGAAAACAATAATGTTTTCTTCCCAAAGCTGCTAAACATCTTCACAAAGTGGATTAATTATGCAGTCAGCAGTTCTCCCTGTATGTTGATAAAACTCCAAAGTTGAGAGGACATTCAGCAGTTAAAGCACTCAGGCAAGTTTGTGTGTGAAATCTGTGAAATCAGGGAGTATAGAAACAACGTCTTCAAAATCAGGAGGATTGTTTTGATTTTTGCTGATGAATAATGATGCTCAGAAGGATTTGCATAACTCCCCAGGAGCAGCTCTATTGTGCTGGTTCTCTGACTGAAGTCAGCTCATTACATCCATAACAGAGAATGTCGCTGATTTCCTTTCTTCAGAATTAAAGATTGACAAATGTGAATGAAGTGAGCTGAACTACTCTGAAAAATGACAAAAACCAATGCAAAGTCTATGAAAATCATTGTTCTGGACTAAGTTTTGTTTTTTTTTTTTTAACTGTGAATACTCATTAAATACTCTGGCCAGCTGTTGTTCTTAGACATAAAGTGATTATCACTGGTATGATCAAAATTACAATGAAC
The DNA here is from genome assembly GCA_013398175.1 of Climacteris rufus. NCBI lineage: Eukaryota > Metazoa > Chordata > Aves > Passeriformes > Climacteridae > Climacteris > Climacteris rufus. Next base: position 616,812 of record VZRZ01000050.1, on the reverse strand, counting down.
TCCCTGACGTCAGTACAAGGCTCAAAACAATGTCTTTTGAAGCATACAAAAAGTATTGAATAAATATTTTTCGCTTTAAAAATGCCATTGTATATGAAAAAATAATTTAAAAAAAAGATATTGTAAACTGGTCTGTATCTTATCCATGCAAAATGTTGGATCAATTTTGAAAACATAGAGCTTTAGAGATTTTCATTCATAAAAAATATTAATGGAGGTGCTTTGCTGCAACTATCAGAAGTGGAAGGATGTTTAATATCAGCATGCAAGAATGTTTAGAAAATAGAGATCAAATGCATAAAATTATAGGAAAAAATGAAAAGCATTCATTGCCTCAACTTAATTGCTCGGTTTTACTTCACTCTCTGTATCTGCTGTATTGAGTGTTGACTGCTCATGCCATTAAGTTTAAGACAAAAAAGAGGAATTCAACTCCTTTACAAGTACATCAGTAAATGTATTTTATCCTGACAGAGCAGGTATGTGAGAAATTACTAAAACAACATTGCTTGGCTTTGGGTTTCTGGAGTTCTCTTTGCTCAGGGAGGCGTTCAGTGATTAACATTCTGCATTTCTCCACAATTAAATTTATCTCAGTATACCCAGAAAAAAACCTGCACATTTTCAGTGTGGGGCCTCTGGTCTAACATAGCAGCAGTCAAGCTGCCACAGCAGAAAACGGGGAAAAGCATTGACTGGGATAATAAAGAAATAACTACAGTACTTGTAAGCCATTTTCACTGAAAATAAAGGTTGGTTCTAACCATGTGGAGAAGCACTTTCTACAGACACTCAAAGGTTCATGTAACTACCCACAGCCAGCTGATAACAACATTTCTTTATTTAACCCTATTTCTAATCCAGTTTTCAATCTTTAGTCTGTTTGCAGGGGTGGCAGCTTTAACCAAAAAGAAGAAAATCTCAGCTGGTTGCTTTCTCATCCCATATTTTGCCAGCCAGTCTGAAGGATTCCTCCACTTAAACCCTTCAGATTTGCAGTGATCACTCAGTAACATCCCAAGAGACAAACATTGGTCTTAACCAAAGCCAACAGAGCACAAGGCTGGGAAGAAATTCTGCAAGGCATAAGACCACTCAAATACATTCCTGAGTGGCAATTGGTACCAGCATTGCAAACCCTTTCCTATCTTCTCCTCTGCAGGACAAGACATATTTGGTTATGGGCACAGACTTTGGATACCTAGAGAGCTGTGGTCATCACAATGAGTTTCCAAAACTTGATTCTACTGTTTTTCCAATCCTCTCTGCTAGAAAATTATTCTCTCTAAAGAACTGTACAGGCCCAGCAAAAGGAACAGGACTCCAGGATCTGGGCTGCTGTGGTAGAGGCTGTGAGAATCCATTCTTGGAAGTAAAAAAAAAAAAAAACCCAAAGAACACAAATAAAGCAAAACCCTTCTTAATGACTATAAAAATTTTAAGATAAGACAAGATTATATTGCATTTACAGTGACTTAATTCCCACTAACAGCAGAATGAAATTGATTCTCCTTTACGGACAAACCTTTTTATGGCAATCCATCAAAATGAGGTAGTAATATACAACCGCCCATTATATTTCAGCAGTAGCAAAGAGTCCCTAGGGCCTGAGAATCAGATGTCATACACACAAATAAGCACAAAACCCCCTCAAGTGCCAACATCTATTTTTATCATCAAGTACACAGAGAGATAACAGCAGCAGGGCTGAATAAAAATATAACCACGGTCAGCCTACAGCTGTCCAGCCTGCTTGTGGGTTTTGATAAGGAAAGCAACTGAAGTGCCTCAATATTTTAAGAACTGGTGGATAATCTTGATCTATATGTGAGAATTGAGAGCAGAATTGGAGAAAACTTGCGATTTGGCAAGGGGAAGTGTTCAACAATGAGAAATGCAATATTTATAAACTTAAGTGTCATAGGGCTCATCTTTAGAGTAAAGTATGCTATGGCCCTACAAGCTGTGCTTTTTGAGAACTAAATGTCATAACTGAAGTATGGTTTCCATAGAACCTTTTTGAAGAAGAATAATTTATATATTTTCTTCAAGTATTAAACATAAAAACAATTTCTCTTTTTGCTTGAGTAAAGGAGTGGTTCCACCTGAGTTGTAGCCACCTTGCAGAACTTCCCCCACAACCAGTGAGCATTCTGTCAAGGCCATATGACTGAAAAGAGCAACATACTGTCAACACTTGGCAAAAGAACCTACTACTGGTAGGTTCAGAGCAAATTATCTACTAGCCATGCCTTATTCCAAAGGGAAAGTGCTAGGGCAGACAACCCAGCTGTTACATATTACCCAAACCACACTAAGCCTGCAGGGATAATGGCGGGTCCTGTGGCAGAAAGGGTAATTATGAACCACCACATATTTTATAACTGAGTTTGCTCCTAAGTGATGTACGCAGAGAAGCACAGACAATTTTGTAATTCTTTTTTTCCCTTTTCTCTTACATAAATCAGTATTATGGCATCCTTTGATTCATGTTGGAGGTGTTGGCTTTTTGGTTTTGTTTGAATTTTGGTGTCTTGGGAGGTTTTCCTGTTTCTCTTCTAGCAGTTGTTGTTGTGGTTTGAGGGTTTTTGCTTTATTTTGTTTTTTTTTTTTAAACACAAATGCAGAAGACTGAGAAGGAATATGAAGAACTTGTTTCCATGAAAGAATACACTCTAATCAGAGTAATGAAAGGAAAGACACAGCAAATAAAAAATTTAGTGATTTCTTATTAAGGTCACAGGAAGTTTCTTAATGTAGCGTGATGCTGCCTGCCAGGAAACCTCACAGAGACCGAATAAATTCAGTGTCATTACCGTACAATTATCCTAATACTGAGTCTAGCTGGCATTAAGGAGGGTGAATAAAACAGGGGGAGGAAGTAAGATTTTACCCCTGAGAAGCAAGTGGAAAAGCACTGGCAATCTGCATTTTGGCTGCCCTTTGAGTGATATTTTTTTCTCTTTTTAATTCTTTTTAAAATAAAGCCACAGGTCTTTTGTTCAGCAAGTCTGACTTGTCTTACTGGGACATGTGGAAGCTCTACCTGAGGCCAAGGTCCCTCTCTGGTATATCACCAAAAGCAAAGGGAATGAGGATTTGTTAAAACTGTAGATGTCAAGGCAGTGTTAAGGTATGGGAGCTGGTGCAGATGTCAGAAATAAACTGGCTGTTGTAATGTGCAGCTTGGGAGAAGCTGAATGGAAAGGTCCACATGAGCTCATCCCAATAGCAACATAGAATTTATCCTTCAGCATCCTATGCTGACAGTCTTAAGTATACTTGAGCAAAAGTCCCATGCACATCCACATAAAATAGAAAGTGATGAAAGCAGAAACAAGAGTGAGATGATCTGCTTAATTCCTGGACATACCTGGATCCAGGAACTAGGATGACAGAGCTGTATCACCCAGCACAATCCCTCCCAGCTGCAGCTGAAGTGGAATTAGCACTTCTGCCAGGAGCAAGGGTGTCTCACACAGGTTTGAAGGCCATGCCCCTCAGAATACTTGTTCCCCTCAGAAAATGTTGGCTGGCAGGGTTACAAGATGAATAGAAAGAGAGATACTAATCCTAAACTTGGGACAGATTTGTTACCACACTTCAGCATAATCCTAGCATTAACATGTAGCAAAGTCTCCAGGTTCTTGGTTCCCTGTTTGCAGAAAGAAGCCAAGCTTCAGGGACAAGAACCAAGGACCACGAGTGCATACTTTTAGTGAGCGGGATGTTACGGCCACACCTGACAAAAATAAATGTATAACCTGAAAGAAACCTTCCTTCATTACACAGGCACCATTAATTTGTGCAACACCTGTCACAAAGACAACACAGGCCTGTATGAAGCTACAAAACCTGAGCACTACAATGACAATTTTTTTGCTTCCGTTGCATCCTTTCCAAGTATTTCAGAAATTACATCAGGGTAGAATTGCAGGATGGAGTGAAGTGGTAGGTAGAAAGGCCTGAGTAAGCAATTGGCCAGCTGCAGATATAATGGGGTTTCACATAAATGAAAGAAGCATAGGATAATTTAGGTTGGAAGGGACATCAGACCAATCCACTATTAGAAGCAAGCTGCTTTTAACCTAATTTGTAGGAGTTATCTGAGGTACATTGTTGAAGAGCCACAGGAAGATGAACAGAAGCTGTTCTGTACCTTTTCTCACCTCAGAGAAATACCTGAAATGTATGAAAAACATCCATAAACATCCACTTTGACAAAATCCATGTGTTGCTGTTACTAGAAACACTTACAGAAAGAATTCTTTTGTTCACACAGATGCTTATTTAAGAAGGGTAATTAGTGCTTCTATACAAGCAATCTATTCACAATTATAGCCTCAAACCTTTTGCTAATACTATTATTCTTTCACTTGGAAGTAGAAATAAAGTCAATCAAGCTATCTGACAATTCACAATACAAAAAATTAAGTCTCAGAAAGAAAAAAGATACAGCCTGTGTCAGATACGCAAATTTGGAAGCTCTTGAGTAAAATCTATTCACCCTGCCACCAGCACATGGAAGAGACATTTATGTACCCTTGTGATTTACAAATAAAGCCTGAGAATGTCTCTCATATCCATTTTTATATCTCTATATGTATTACTTGCAATGATTCACATTGGCTGAAATGAGGCTAAATCAAAAGTTTGGTTGGTGCTTCTTTGGTAAACATCTCACAGATTTACCCCTTTTGATATTCTCAGCCTTAAAAAGGCATGATTGATGTCAAACAGATTGAAGACTACTACAACTATGTAAGTAACTGCAGCTACAAAATAATGGGGGAAAATCACTCCTATTTCAGTACATTTCAGTATCATGTATAAAGAACACTTAGTTTTACACTTCTAGAAACCTCAGTAAATGAGAAGCACCAAGTGTTTTGGACTAAAAAACCTGGAAATCACTTTTTTTTTGGTTGAGATTTGAGCACTTTTTTATAGAACAGCATGAACATATCATTGAACCCCACCATTATTCATTAGAACCATGCGTGCATTTTTCACCAAAAGTAAAGGCACTTCAGGATACAATCAATTATTCGCTTAAAGGGCAAAAACATCCCAAACAGTCTTACCCTCTTTTCAAAAGATATGCCAAAAATCCTGCCTGCTAAATGTGTCGTTTCAGTGCTTCTCACATTTGCTTCTTGAGTGACTGCTTGGCACTGGACCTGTTTGCTCTGGACCTGCCTTCAGCTGTCTTGCTCCTTGCAGTGTTTCTGCTCCAACTCCACATGCACACAGTAGGAACTCCTCAATGCTGATTTTAAAATAGCAGGTTGTCTTTTCCAGTGTTTTGTTCTGTATAGACACGGTAGAAATATCAAACTGGTGAGTTGCACTACTGTCACTCAGACAGTGGAGGTGTTACTGAGAAAAACAATGCCAATAATTAATGTTTATAGTGGAAAAAGGCATATCAAATTAACTTGTAATGTTCTGCTGTAGCATTAGTACTAATTGACATCTACTATGTAATTAGATGAACATACTTAAGTGATAATGCAAAAATAGACCATTTATGGGAGAAAAAATAATAGACTGGATAATCAATACTATGTAATACATGTGGTCTGCACTGAAGTTTGCCACATCTCATTAATTTTTTAAAAAATTCCTGAAATGTACACACCGTTACTTCCCCATTCTGGGGGTGCCCCCCAGAAACCACCAGCCTTCCTGCCTCTGCACTTGAACAGCTCCTACCCTGAGGGGCTTTTAGTAGCAGCTATTCAATGAAAAAAAACCCTAAAGAAATAAAACCACACATTCACATGTACACACATGTACCTCTGCCACAATAAAAACTCCACTAAGGTTTGTCCTTCAGCACAACCCTCCAACTGATCAAGACTGATCTCTCACAAAGTAGCTGTAACAGCAACTGAAGACATAAAAAACAGGCCTTGCCCATGACTTTTCTGTACAGAATTTATCCACATATGGATGAAGCTTTTTACCACATATGGATGGCACAGAAAGACTTTGCCAAAAGGGTCGGATTCCCTGGGTCCGCTTTACAGTAACAGGTTTGTCGAGCTATAACTTGGACTCCTCCTGTGCAAACAACTCCATGCTGTCAAAACCCCCCAAGTGTTGTCAATAAAAATGTCTGCTGAGACATGAAACTGCTTTGAACCCATGGTTTGTTTCCTGATTTTCCACTTTCTCTCTGTCTTCCCACCCTCCCCCCACATCTATCATTCAGCTTGAGTCTAAAAATGTCTTGAGCTGAGCAAAGGGCATAAGCTGTCTTCATCTCAATGCAGGAGGCAACTGATCCTGCAGTTCATGTGTGTTTCACAGTCATGGACTGCAGAGAAGACAAAAATTTCGATAAAATAACCTTAGCTCTTCTCAGCATCATTCTATGGTAACTCTTTGTTGTGATGGTAAAAGGGTATTAATTACACAGTCAAAGTAACTGTGTTATATCATTGGCAATAAAAGGATATTAAGACTGAAATTCTTGGAAATAGCATGACAGCTACAATGAAGAACATGCATCATTCCATCATTAATTGTTCCACATTATAAGAGTTTCAGATCAGGGTGCTTCAGTGTGTTGAATGTAATCACCCTGAAGATCCAGACAAAAGCTTGTGATACCTTCCTTCCAATCTAACCTCAGCAGTGACAATACAAGGCAGGGACTGAAGAGGAAAACAACTGTGGGAATAATAATAATAATGAAAAAAAATCTGTAACACCAAAAATAATCAGTTTTAAAATCAAAATTCTGCTAATTATTAGAAAATCACCAAGAGTTATGTTGTGCCACTGAATTTTCCTAGAACAGGAAAGGCATTCCTAGGAAGAAGAGCTTCCCCAGGGCTGAGAATTCTTTCTTTACTGTCATCCAAAATAAGAAAAAAGAAAAGTTCTTTTAAGAGTAAACGTGCAGCATGGCAGACTGTGCTGCTTGGAAAATCCTCATGTTTGAACTTCCAATGGGTAAGACCTGAAATGTCTCCTTTGTCAAAGTCAGGGTCCATGGGGAGTGTTCTGTGCTTTGCAGAAGAGGTTCACCAGTGTACAGGATCTGAATGACAATCTGCAGGGCACAATGACACCCCAGCAACCTGGAGCATTTTAGCAGATGTATTTTTAGTTTTTTCCAGTGAAAGCTATTCATACGACCCCTGAAACACCCATAAAATAGTCCTAAGCACAAGTATGAAAGCTCAAGATTTCACTTGTTTAAGGGTATATTTGAAATTTATATGGGTATAAAGGTATATTTGATTTTTCTTTCCTTCCCCCTAAAAAAAGGAGAACCCACAGAAAACTCACAATTCCTCCCAGTCTCCCTCATTAAATAGCTCTTCCTCTCAATGCTCGTGTCCACAGTATATATAAATCTCAAAACACAAATCCCAATTAATCTGGCACAGACAGAACTTCAAGGTTCTCTGCTTCTGAATATCAGATTATGTGAAAATGTAAGCAGCTCCTCTGAACTCAGAGAAAAACAGGTTGTCTTTTCCAAATGCACAGGTTATAGTTATTTGTATCTGTGCCCTTTGTAACAATCACAAGTAATAACAGCAATCAGATCATTACAAGACAGTGGGCCAGGTAAATAGGAAGTGCTGAGATTTAGCTTCCCCAGGAAAAACAAAAAAATCACATTACCATTCATTTTGGGTGTTTTCTGTAGGAAAACAACTTATTCACCACCAATATACAACATCTATATTATAAGGATTAAAGAGGAGTAAACTAACCGGTCTCTTCTGCACAGTTCTTTGAAGACAAGAAGAATAGCAAACTCTCAGAGTATCTACTAAATAATGCATCTTCACATAATTATATTCTAGTCAGAAGCCTTCACCTTAGACTTTTTAGACAATTTTCAGAATAATTATCTGAGAAGTCCAATTTGGGCAGAGCAGCCAATATGGATTTTCTTTTATTTTAAAGTTATGACTGAATAATTGAACTTTTATCTGATCAGGGCGAAATTATTTCTGAAACTTAAGAGCAGTAAGCAATCATGGTTTTCACTGTTGTATATATTTCTTCATTGACTAAAACCTCACATTTCTACAGTCACAGGATCATTTATTTTACCAGGAAACTAACCCCAGCAATTCACTTTTCACAAGTTTTGCAGAGCGTACCCTTGGTTGGAAATGCCATCAGGTTAAACATGTCAAAACAGAGGGCAATGCCTGGGAGCTTTGACAGCAAGGGAAAGACAGAAGAAACCATCATTGCCTGTGAGGGAGGTGTTCTGCTACTCCAAAAGCATTCACACATCCCCAATTACAGTGCCAATGTGGATGCTGCCTCCCCCTTCTCCTCTCTGCTGCTCCCTCAAATAGCCAGATTTCTTCTGCCAACACCTCACAATTTCCTCAGCAGTAACTGCACTAGTGAATATAACAGTCAGAGAAACCAAGTGTGGAAAAGGTGTTAATAAGAAAGTTATTTAGAGATTGAATTTGGCCTCTCACAGCCATATCCCAGTTAAATTCACAGAGTCTAGCAGAACACAGGGGATAGTGGTGAATCACACCTGCTCCAAGATTAACTATCTTAGACCACATTAACTGTTCTTCGTAAATTTATTACCCCTTCAGTTTCAAACACAGGTAATAATTTGCAGGGCTTCCCATGCATGAGGCACAACCAGTCCAGATCAGTGGGCTTCAAAGAACATCTTGATTACAAAACAGCAGAACAAGTGAATGGTGAAAATATATTTGCTTGTAACCAGACAAATGCACAGTAGGCAAGAAAACAAAGAAAGTTCTTCTTATTTTCATGCTTTTTTATCACAAAACTGGTGCTTTGGAGCACAAAATGTTTGCTTGCTCTGCTTGGCCAAGTGGAAAAGGCTTAGGAGAGGCTCACAGAGCCTGTGCAGATGCCACCTCACAAGTGCCTATGTCATTCCTTGGCCAGGACACTGGGATTCCCTCAGTTCCTACCACAGGGCATGCAGCTGTGCCCTGCCCTCAGACACAGGAGCTGTCCTGCAGGCTGCACGGGGGCCAGAAATGCTAACAGAATGTGCTGTGCCTACATCCAGCTGCAAAAAGGTCTCATCTGCACATCCTTTACAATTTTCCACATCAGAAGAAAAGCAGATTTTAAAGTACTATCAAAACTGTTCATATAAATAATCCTTCTAACATGCAGCCTGCCTGTAGTTTTATTTCACCTCTAGCTTGGAGCTGAAGCATTATCATAGTCAGAGAACTGCTTTCCTGTTGTTCTGATGTATGAGAGAATGACTGGCAATACAAGTCCCATTGAAAAGTGATGTTCTGTAATTCACCTGCATTACCAGTAAACCTCAAACCTTCTTAAATAACTGCAGAATAATGAAGACTTGTACCCTTGGCGTCTAAAGATCCAGCCAAGCTCCAATATTTTCTTTTATATCACAGACAAACCCGTTTTCCCAAGAAAATAAGTGGTTCAGAAAACTCAGGACTGCACTGAGTGCTTCTGCTCAACAACCACAATACCCAAGAGTTGTCACTTGTTGTCTCTGAGATGAATTCAGCCCCTGCCTGGAGGATCTCCAGCCACAAGGCTGAGATGAGAGAAGTGTTGAAGCTAACTCAGTTTTCTGCACTGCATCTCTGCAGCACAGATCTCCCTCTGAGACTACTTCTTTGGTAGTAGTCTGAGAGGCAGATAAAGAAGAGCAAAAACGTTGGGGATCTACAGATCTGCAACTAAGAACCAGTAAGATCAGGAAGAAATAGATACCCCAATCTGTTGGCAGTAAAGAGAAAAAAAAGTATATGTCAGCTACTTAATGGGGAAAGTGAGCAAACATGTAAATGTTGAGCATTAAACTATTCAAATACAAATACTGGCCGGCCATCCTTAGGAAGCTATGCTGGAGAATGGATAAGGAGAACTTAGGTACAAAGACCTTATTTCAGAGCCAGCTAAAAAGTAGCTCAGCTATGTTTCCAGTACAGTGTTGAGATGACTCTGGTGTACCAGAAATATTTTGCCTTCCTGCCAGATGGACCATGGCTTAGAGAATTTAGGAGATGGAAACCAGTGTTACTGGGACTGTTCAGTGGTCATGCTGGACACTGAGGCATGCACTTGTCCTTAATGACTCACAAATCCAAGCCTTGGACGTGCCAATCGTTAAAGCATTTAGGAAAATTCTGGGGCAAAATCACAATCCAGCTTCCCAGCTATTACGTTCCTGCTCCTCCCTACATCCTGTAGGAGTGAGCAGGCAAAGACTTTCAGCCCTACTCTGTCTGGCGGTGAAAAGCCAAGTTTCAAACCTGATCAGCAACTTTGAACTCCTCTTGCCAAGGAATCTGCTATTCAGAAGGGATGGAAATTGCAATGTGAACTTGTCTGAAGTGCAGCCAGCAACTCAAATGATACAAAATATACCCATTACAGGCTTGATCTTTGATTTTATTTTCAGGTAAAATGGAGCAGTATGTAAAGCTAAACTCCAAACTCCTACTTTGTCCTTTCAATTTGAGTAAGGCTATAAAATCTGTATCATAACTTTAGGGTGTAAGAACAGAACACTAAAATCATCACCAGTTGTTTATTTTAATAAAGATTGAATTTCCAATTGTTTCCTACCATTTTAAAGCAATTGGCCCTTCAATGAATTTCAACAAACGAGAAATACAGTTATTAAGAGAGATTAATAACAGCTTCTCCTCTCTTATCCCAGGAGTCCAAGATATTCTCCCATTATTGCCATCCTTCTCAATATGCAGAATTAAAGAAAAGGGCATGAGGATATGGAAGCCATAAGCAGTTCCCAGTTGTAAGGATATGGCAAGACAGGCAGTAACATTTTGTTTCAAAGCACAGCCTATTTAGTCCAGTGAAAGTATTTTGGCCTTAAAAATTGTAAACCCACTTAAAACTAGAGGTCCCTGAGCATCCAAGCTGCCATGCAGCACTCATACAGTCAAGTGCCTTCTGAGGCTTGCAAAGCTCAGTGTTAACAGATCCACTGTCTAATGCTTATGTCTGGCTTCAATGCTCTCCTTCATGAATATTTATTACTAACCAATATATAGTATATAGTCGCCCTCTATACTGCTTGTGTATCTACAGTATTTTGGGTAATCAAGGAGTTAGAATTTCCAACCGAGCTTTCTTCAGAGCAATGTCAGAACAGTGCTAAGAAAACTGAATTGCCCTGAATATATAAAACTGCTTTCTGAATCTGTACAACTTCGCTTCATTGAGGGAAAGAAACAGTAAGCAGCTATCAAACACCTGGTCTATCAAATATCAGGTGTTACCGTTTGAGATAAATGCTGAGACTTAAATAGAGCCAACTATCTGTTTCAGAGGTTACTTGATTCAGAGAAATCCTGACAATTTTTCTATGAGGAGTACAGCAGCTAATGAGATACAATACATCTACAGAGGAGAATGTTCAAAGCAAATTAAATCTCTTTGGTAACATAACTGCTTGTTATAAATCAAGACAAGGTTGTCACCCCTTTTGGATCAAGGTTAATCTGCTCACAGCCATTAAATTCACACACGTGCATTATCAAGGATCTGTTTTACAGTTTCTCACTCTAATAATTTGAAGCACTACCAGCTGAATGTGACATTTCATATCATAGATGCAGAAAAGACTGAAAGGATTTGTACTGTTATCTCTGGCTTTCAGGCTATGCATTTAGCTGTATAGGAACAAGATTAGTAAGAATTTTTAGCAATACAGCAAGGCAAAGTTATAAAAAACAGAAAACCAAGACAGATTGTCACACTAGTGGTTATTTTTCCCCAGCAGATGATGCAGAATACTTCTGCACAGCAACAGAAGTATTAACCTAACTCCTCCAAAAGCCTAGGTAAAAGGTGACCAGGCTAAGCTTCACCATTCCCAAAGGCTGGAAGTTAGTGAATGATGAAGCCCAGCCTGTACTCTCCTTGTTAACAAGCTGAAGTTTTATTCCATTTAACAGACTTTACTGCACTGATACCACATCTTAGTGTGAAAAATCCTGAACCACAGGAGAAAATCAGAATCCTATTCCACTGTTCATATTTCCAGGAATCCCCTACAAAAACCTAGCAGCAGTAAAAGCCATATGTTTTGGTAAGAGCAGACAGATTACTGTGCAGCTTTGCAAACTGAACAAATCAAGAGCAGTTTTACAGCAATTGAAGATGCATCCCTCTTCCCCTGCCTTGCACGCTGTGAACAGCTGGGCAGTTTGTGAGAGCACTGCAAATCTCTGTGAGCTTTAAAGTCTGAGGAAGAGCAACAGTAAACATAAGGTAAATACAAACTTGGAAACTGTTCCCTCCACTGCTCTAAGGCATAGAAAAGCCAGGCTATGTGCATTTAGTGACCCACTAGCATTTGCTGCCAAAACCGGCTGGATTTGAAATGTTAAGCCTCAGCTTTGACTAATTATCTAGCAATCTATGAGGGCAGCTGTTCTAAGACACTGAATAGATTCATCTCTAAAAGGAAAAAGAAAGGAAAATGTTTCTCCTGATTAAGTTTTGAAAAAACCCTTCACATATACTTTTGAAAGCACTTGAGAGGCAACAAATACATAGATCAGACTAACAGAGAGATGAGGCACTGTCTTCTTTTTTACAGCAGGAGTAAATTATGTAAATTTTAGATTAATTGTCCTACTTTAATGTTAGCAAAGGTATTGCTGGTGCCCAAGATTAAAACTCAAAGCAGTGGCACGTTTAGTATATGCAGTGCATTATTGAATGGAAAGCCAAAGCCAGAGGCTGAGTAGTTTATCTTACATTTGACAAAACTCACAATATCCTCCAAGATTCACCCTGCATGAAATGGCTGTACCGATTACATGAACACTCCCTGGAAGTACTCATGTGGATGCAGAATGAACAGACAGGGAATTGATTCACAGCACCAGGCACTCAGAAACTGAAATGTGCCATTCACAAACAATCCACTAAATCAGCTTTAAAACAGGCTATAGAAGAGATTTCAGAGAATTAGAAGTTCAATGAGTTCATCTATTGATGTGTGCCTTCCAAAGTGAAATTTTCATCAATTTAAAGCAGCACCACCCTCAGTATGTTACAAAAGATGTAATTACCTGACAGCAAGTCACACATTTCTGCTAAGGAAGATGACTAAGGCTTTTTATGCAGACTTGCATAGGCACCATGCACTTTAAATGGGATGAAGGTTACGTTTCTTCGATTCACATCAAAAAACAACAGCACATTCAAACATCCCACATAATGTCTCATCTCAGACACCCAAAGAGCCCAGAGTTTCCTCACAGGGATCTGGTGAACATGGGGACTCCTAGCAGAGCTGAGGAAGGGCAAGTGTTGACCCTGGGAAAGCACATGGGATCACACACGGCCTTGGCATAGCTGGGAGCTTCAGAAAGGCTTCTGCTGCCAAGGAGGTTCTGCCACTACTTCTTTCCCTTCTGGCAGAAGACACTAAATGGACATGATTTGGAGCTGCACTTTCAGCCAGACTCCAACACTTTACACCCCATGAGAAAGAACTGAAACTATATGGAAGCATGTGACCCACATACCTGGCTTCCTTTTTGTGGTAGCTTTCCTAACAGAATGGATACCTCCCTGGTAAGAAGTCCTGCTGTTTTTAAATTAGGGAAGATTTGCATTGGTTTCAAAAGACTCCCTGGGGTACTTTTGTCACACTTTCTCAATGCAAAATTTCACGTGCCCCCTTTCTCTGCCAGTTGCATGCTCATGGCACAGTCTTAACCTGCTCATACTTTGGTGAGAGGACAACCACAACAAAAATCATCCATCACTTAATGCAAAAACGCAGAGGTGACTAAGGCCATCAGATCTACACAGGTAATGTGGCAATGTCAGCTCTTGTACAGACTGAATCTCAAAATTTGGTGGTGCTTCTACCCACAGCACTGCTGGGTGATTATTTAGCCTAAGTGGACTGCTGGGCTATGGGAGTAAATGCCAAAATGAAAAGAGGTTCATGGAGCTTTTCCTTCCAGTGGCACTCCTCTTAAAAATGAAGGGAGTATTTACTCAAACTGGGCTCCCAGGCCAGAAAGGGAGCAGTGTCTGAATGCAAGTACAGGTTACAAGAGGCAGCCATCTGGAACCACTCAGCATCAAGTCAGTCAGCATGACTGTCTGACAGTGTGTTAAGAACAGCCATATTCTCTGACAAGATTTACCTTTAAATGGATTCAAGTGTAGCCTGAAGTGAACTGCAGCACAACTGTACAACACTGATGAAGCTGAGGCAGGGATGAGAGCAGCAAGTTTTTCAGCCAGGAGGAAAGGACACAGCTGCACAGCCAGATGCCAGTGAGAACACCACAGTCACAGTCACAACCAGGACACATGGTCAACACAGGCCAAGCAGATGTCTAAACAGTATGGAAAGCATTTAATTAAAATAATCATGTTACCAAAAGAGCTGAAATAATATTTGCTGTTTATACACATTTTCTTTAACCTTCATGAAGCTTTCTGAGCTGGCATTTATGCACACCCTAACCTCTTTAAGGAGCTAAGAGAATTTGAACCCTTTTTTCTGAAATAGGTAAATGGAGATCAGGTCTTCAGCATAGTGAATGCCCCCCTTATTCCTATAGCTCTATACAAACTTTTTCAATCAACCAGGCCCTTCTACAACATTCCTAATCACTGCTGCATGTTCAGTCAAAGCCTGTTAATCTCAAAATCTGCACTTTGGAAGGTAACATAGGTTGGAGAGAAGTAAAGTATTTAAAAAGACTAAAATACTGACGAGATTTTTAAATACCATTATCTATCAATATTGTCTTAATTTTACAGGGTGCACACATAGACACTGTAATAAACCCTTTGCCCTTGGACAGGACTGTAACTTGCTTTAACATTACAGGGATTTTCTTAGTCTTTCCTCAGAGCATTAGAACAATCCTATAAATTTCCTGACTTATCTTGCAAATTAATTCTGCAAATATGGCTCTAGAGGCTGGTTCTCCCTATGCCTGCACTGTTTAATTATGCTCAAGGAATAGCAGCAGCAGCAGCTGAGGACAGAATGCTGCTGTTCTCTGCCAGGGAAGTGTTGACCATCCCTGGCAGCAAGAGTAAATGCACTGCAGGTGCCAGGACAAATGGGGTCCAGTTGTTTAAACACACCCCCACAAACCTGCTGGATAGGGCACTGAAAGGGCATGGCAGGGTCAGATACTTTGATGCTTTTGTTCTCTAGATGTTTCTAAGTCTTGGAATAACTCACAGAGAAGAGGGAAATGCTGTTAGGTGCCCCATTTGACATTTTGGATCTTGGCAGAAACCCACATGACTAAAAACTACAATCAGAAGCTTGGCATTGGACCACCCAGTCATTGCATTTGGTCCCATTAGACACCATCCCTGTAACAGAGCTGTCAGCACCACAGCAGCAAAACACCATTTCTGACACAATTTGCAAGATCTCCAGAAGTTTTCATTGAAGAAAACTTCTGTTGCAGGTCATTTGCCTCACTGGAGTTCCAGGTCTTCAGCCTGACCTGTCGTCTGTCCCATTTTCCTCATACACAAAAGTTTCAATTGTCCACAATGATCTCCTGTGCAATTGGCCTGCTGACAAGTTACCCTTTGATATTAATGATGGTTAAACAATTTTCTCTGTACCTGCTCCCAGCAAAGGCAGATGACTTATTTTCTTCCGTGTGTTCAGGTTTTTTGGCTGCCTGGATCCAATGAAGCCTTTTACAGTGACCCATAATTTTGCTTGTTTGGCAGTCCTGAAGGCACAAACTAACAATAGGTGCTGTTCTGCTTTTGGTTTTTTACATGGACTGAATGGCTGTCTGAAAATGTTTCTTAGCTAAAGTGTTCTTCTCCCAATAACAAGCACAAGATGGAACACTGAAGTGCACAGCTTGCTTTTTTTCTCCCCCTAAACATAAATAATTGGCTGTGAATACTCTTTCCCCAAAGGAAAAGGAAGCCCAACAATGAATTAAGGTCGGAAATGTGAAAGTACAGCAACACATTTTGGAAAGGCAGTTTCTGATAGTGAGCAAATTAATGTGAAATGTAAAATTCAGATCAGAATCTGCCCCCAGTCACTAGCACCTATTTGCTCAGTTTTCTCCTGAAGCCAATTGTAGTTCTTCTGTCCTGTCAGCCAAATTCCTACAGCTCTTTTGCAGACAATGAAGTAATTTAATTTCTACAATATTTTTTTAAAACCCAGGTGTATACTATTATCACAAAGAATAATGGGAGGGTGCATGCGGGAAGACTATCTTATATATGGACACTACAACTGAACAACATTCTTCTAGATCAGTATGTCCTGCTGCCACATTGTCGTGGTTTGAGAAGTTTGGGGGGTCTAGCTTTTTGGGTGTGGTAGGGGCCAAAAGATGGCTCCTGTAAGGAGCTTCCAGAAGCTCCCACAGCTGTCCAGTCAGGGCCTATCTCTGATGGCTCCTGGGAGACTGATGTGCTGTTTTCCA
Organism: Climacteris rufus; assembly: GCA_013398175.1. Lineage (NCBI taxonomy): Eukaryota > Metazoa > Chordata > Aves > Passeriformes > Climacteridae > Climacteris > Climacteris rufus. The sequence goes on along the minus strand of VZRZ01000050.1, from coordinate 600,358 downwards.
CAGTTGGGCCAATTAGGAAGGACAGAAACGCCTCTGCGACAGTATATTTAAGAAGCAATCTCTCTAGTACACATGCGCGCGCCATGTAACCATGCAGTCATGTAGGTAGTAGATTAGGCAGGGGAGAAGGAGTACAGCAACTAACTAGGAAAAACAAGTGAAACATCAGATATGAAAGCCAGCAAATGATGCCAGTCTGCCAAAGAAGAGAAGCAATGGAGGAGGAGGTGCCTGCAGCATCAGAACTGATACATCTTCAAAGCCTGTGGTGAGAGACTTTAATCAAACTTGGAGCGGAGACGGTGCAGGAGGGAGTGAACTCCCACAAGAGTAGCTGTGTCTGGTGGGGACCAAGGACTTTACTCCTGAGTCAATAAGGGAGTCAATTATGTTAAAAGAAGCCTGGTTTTATTCCTATCCTAAGAGAAAGACCAGCCCGATGGCAAAAGATGAAGCAGAGACAATGTAGAAAGGAGTGATCTCCTACAGAAGGGGCTTTGGTCTGGTGAGGAATGGACACAGTCAGTAACGGCTTCTACTCCTAAAAGAGTTGAACTGCAGGAGTCGGTGAGGTAAAGAAGCTTTGAGTCACCCCCACCCTAAGTGTGGACCGGCTTGATTTGGGAGAAAACAGCGGCGGCAGTTTCGGGCGGGCTGCGTGCCAACTTCTGCAAACCGTGAAACAGTGCCAAAGGAGAGAGAGAGAGAGAGAGAGAGAGACCTCCAGGTATAATTGCTAAGAAGAAGAAACACCTGAGCATCTGAGGACTAAACTCATTAGAGATAAAACCCCCTCCCCGGGTTCCCCTTATGATCTGGGAGGAGAGAGAGAGGGCTGTGAAGCTTTTGGGGGGTGGGGGGGGGGATGGGAGGACAGCAGAGAAAAGAATGTTTGGGAGATGTTCCTTTGTTTTTGCTTGCTCCTTTTACTCTGTAATAAATTCACTTTATCACTTAGAAGCTCTGACCTTGTCTCAGCCTGATTTTGCTCCTCTACCAGCATTTCTTATTATGGGTTTAGTAACACAGTTCAATTCGGAAGGGGGGAAAAAAAGCAGTTCTAGTGGGGCCTTGGCCGTTGGCCGGGGCTAAACCACTACACACATTTTCAGCTCTGCCTTTTAATTCATATATTTGTTGTCTTCTCCAATAATTGTTCAAGAAATATGTTGTCAAATCATTGGCATTTACATCAGAGCATCTCAGCAACTTGCCATGCTACCAGGGGTTGAACAATGTTTCATCTACAAGTATCTTGTCATTGCTTCATGACGCATTTAGGCTGATTGCAGAGGCCACTCATCATTTCCATAAAGAAATCTCTTTTCAAGGGCTATTTGAACAGAAAAATATAATTTGAAGCTTTGAAGGGCCATGAAGAATTTAAAGAAAACAGCTTCTGCAAATTGCCTTCCATAGTTTTTTAAAGGAAAAAGCAGTTGTTTCTGCATATTGTGGGAACTGAACCCAATCTCAAGGACATAATACTGTGTGTTATTATCCCAGGCAAAATAAGTTTACAAGGAAAAGTACTGAGACACTTAGAATCATAAAATCATAGAATATCCTGAGTCAAAGGGGACCCACAAGGATTATCAAAGTCTAACTCCTGGCCCTGCACAGGTCAGACCCACCAATCACACCCTCTGACTGAGAGTATTGTCCAAATGCTCCTTGAACTCTGTCAGACTTGGTGCTGTGACCACATCTCTGGGGAACCTGTTTCAGTGCCTGGTCACCACGCTCTGGGTGAAAAACCTGCCCTTGATATCCAACCCAAACCTCCTCCGACACAAATTCATGCCATTCCCTGAGCCCCTGTCACTGGTCACATAGAGAAGAGATCAGTGTCTGCCCCTCCTCTTTCCCCTAATGAAGAAGTTGTAACTGCAGTGAGGTCTCCCCTCAGCCTCCTCTTCTCCAGGCTGAACAGACCAAGTGACCTCTGCTGCTCCTTTTATGGCTTCCCCACCAGAGCTTTCACCACCTGCTGTGGGTCCAAACTATTAGAAAATAAATGTTAAATCAATTTCAATACTTGCTCTTGCTATGATCCAGCATTTACTGAGCTAAGAGCTTACTGACAGATTCCTGTGTTGATCAGTGTTGGTCTGATTCAGCATAGCATCCAATAATTGACACCTCCCTCTGTGATATTCGAGATCCAAAACTGTGATATTCCAATCCAAAAACCTAATTTGAATGTTGATCTCTCCTAGGCATTGCCACGCCTGACCTTGTTTAACTCAAGTCACTGCTTTCCAGGTCATCTCTTCTCTCCTGTGGGTGACGGAAGTTAACCACTGACCAGCTGCACTCACACCAGAACAAGGGCTGCTCACACCTCCCTTATTTTCCTCCACCAGCCACAAACTTGAAATGCAATTACCTAAGGTTGCACATTATTGTTGTGACTACTGCCTTCCCAATGCAAACTGGTCAGGCTCACTTACTCTCTAAATGCTGAACTTGCAAACCTCTCAGTCTTAAATATTACCACCACTGGAATGATACTTGCATTTCAAAGTGAGAAAGCAGGGAAGTGTATAATTTAACCACAATTACCCACTAAGTCAATAGCTAAATCAACAGGACAAAAAAGACTTCTTTGAATTCCAGTCACAAAATTTACATATGAGAACCCAGAGATTATTGAAAATACAATTTCTGTGACTTTTAAATTCTAATACTAACAGCAGAACTAACAGCATAGCATCGGAGCCTCTGTTCCCTGCCCTTGGCCAGATGTTGGATTCATACATCAAGACATATAGTAGCAAATTTTTGCAAATTTCCCTTCCTTGTTGTGCAGACTTTGGAATTGATTTGGGAGGAACTTTTGCCTCATAGCAAAATTACATGCCAGATTACAATAACATCAAGTAAGTGTGCTTTACAGAGCTTCCTTTAAAATTTAATCATGTTTTTTTCTTATATCTATCTCAAGAGTAACTATTAATTTCCAAGCATCACAATTCTTCCATTAGAGAGTTTTGTTACCTGCCTATTCTAATACCATTTCTAAACCCAGCACGTGTATGTGGCTTTGCATTTGCTTCTCATTGTAGACCTCAGACCAGAGAGGATAAGAAACTGTTTAGAAACTAAGTACATTTAATTTTCTTAAGCCTGCAGACAATGGAATCCAAATAAAAATCCATGTTTCTAAAGCACACTTCTCAAAGCAAATGTTTCAGCAAGGGTGGTTTTCTACACAAAAACCTAGGTCCAGCCAGAGGAGAAAGAGAGAGATCCTGAAGCAAGGCTGGAAATCCATATTTGATATATATTGTGGAGTGGAATTTTTCAGTCATTTGTATACCTGTCCTGTAGGCTCTATTAACCCCAATTCCACCCAATTCATGGAAATGATCTGTCAGGAACTAAATAGTATTGTCACATCAAAAGTAAAATTTGACCTTGAGGAAACATATTTAAATCTTTGATCCAATACTGACAACTTGCAAATACTTACAGGAAATTCAAGGGTTTGGAGTTTTTTACCCTTTATGTATTTGGTCACATGCAGAACAGCTGAGTCACTCTTGAAATCCATTGCTTGATATTTGCTGGAAAAGAGTAGAAACAAATTTTCTTTAAATTCTAAAACACATTAATTTTTTTAAGGCGGATCTTGTCTCTTCCTTTGCCAGGCACTGTGTGAAGCTGGCATTGACAGAGAGTGAGAGCTTCAATGTGGTTCCAAATACATCACTCCAGAATATAAATTTAACCATGGCAGACTTTCCTATAGTTGATACAAATACAGCTGAGGAGAAGCTTCCATTCCAGGGAGCAGATTGGCACACTTCTATCTGTCTGTGTTAAAGTTCATGACTTAAATCTCTTTAGTTGGGTGTAGAGGGGTTGGAGGATGCCAAGTCTCACTGTAAAAAAATGCACACCCTGAAGACAACAGACACTGGAAGTTTTCTGGGTAGCACTGGTCCATCGACTTCCAGAGCTAGCCCTTGTGTCCCCAAGGTCTCCTTTCACACAGCCTTTCACACCACCATCCTGTTGATGCTTTTCTTATTCTGCGGGCTAAAATAAATTTATACATGGGCTAGTTTTCTGTGGGCTTTAGCAAATGACCTCTCAACTCAATCAGCCAAACAGAACACAAACACAAGCAAAAAATGTCCCTTTGCCCAAGAAAACAATGCAGAAAGCTCAGGAAAATCCGTTTGCTCTAGCAGAAAGAACATTGCTTAATGTCCCTGTGTACTAGGGAAGGGGCAACTTTTCATCATCTTTATCTTTGGTTAAAAGCTCTCTCAGGTTCAACAGGGGGTACAGATCTAGAAGGTGCAGCTGACTCCAAGAGCAGAAAAAGGTAAGAAAATAGTATGGTAAAAATCTCCAGTGGTAAAATAATGGATCAGGCATTGGATAGAAAAGAATCTGACAAAATTTGAGACAAAGTTTGCAAGACAAATTAAACTTCTGATGATCTTCGAGGTCTTTCCCAGTCTAGTTGATTCTGTGATTCTGTGAATGGTACTCAAATATCCAATCTGTTATCGTTTTCTCTTCCAAATGAACTCCCTGCAGCAAAAGTCCTTAAATTAGGGTACTGGGAAACTGTAAATTTTTTTTATCTTGTGTCTTTACAAGTGCCTTTCCTGGTGGCTAATGACAACAAATAGGTTAATAAAGAATTTCATTTGAAAAGGCCATCTGGGCTTAGATGAAATATTTCTTCTGGGAAAACTTTGGTCTTAAAATTTCAAGCTCATTTAAATGAAAGTTTGCCCAGAAGAATACTGTGGGAAAGAGCAGGCTGTCCATCAGCAGGCCATTCTGCTGCATCCTGCAGCCTGAGAGATAATTCCCAGTCTGGAAGGGGTGACCTCCCCTGCCTTCCCCTGCAGTCACATGGACAGAAACACCCCAGAGGGTCTCTCACAGCAGCTCAGTTATGCTGTGGTTCACAAACAGCATTAGATCCACTATCCCAGCCTTTGTGCATTATATGCTATGGGATGATATGTTCCACAGTGAGCTCCTACCAATATACTTTGAGATCAGTAGTCAAGAGATACAAATGACCTCTGAACAGTTAAATCTCTTTCTAAAAAATTCTGGAGTTTGTATTCTAGCTGATTAATCCATTGTCTTGGTTTTGGCTGGGATAGAGCTCATTTTCATCTTGGTACCTGGTACATGGTTGTGTTTTGGATTGGGGTGAGAATAATGTTGATAACACACTGATGTTTCGGTTGTTGCTGAGCATTGCTTGCCCTAAGCCAAGGACTTCTCAGTGTCCCATGCTCTGCCAGAGAGGAGCTGCACAGAGGCCATGAGGGAGCATGGCCAGAACAGCTGACCCAAACTGGCCAGAGGGACGTGCCATGCCACAGAGCATCATGTCCAGCACCCAAACTGGGGGAAGCTGGCTGGGAGGGGCTGATCACTGCTCAAGGACTGGATGGGCTTTGGTTAGCAGGTGGTGAGTAGCTGTATTTCTTGGGATTTATTTATCTGTTCTGGATATTGTTGTTGTTGTTGTTACTATTATTGCTATTATTACGTTTTAGTTTGTTTCCATTATTAAACTGTTCTTATCTCAAGCCACAAGAGTTTTTTAACTTTTCTTCTGATTCTCCTCCCCATTCCACTGGGATAGAGTGTTGCATGATGCTTTTGTTGCCAGCTGGGGTTAAACCATGACATCCCCAATGCTGAGAGATGCCACTTTGGGCTGAACAGCTCATTCCTCCTGAGCTAGTTTTGTGGCACTGTGGCATACCCCTGTGCAGCTAGTCTTTTAAGAAGATCACAGTCAATGGGGTTTAATTTCAAAAGCGCAATTCCCTGCAAATTTTAGTCTCTACCAAATAGAAACAATTTATAAGTAGGTCCCTTACAAAAAGCTGAGACTTAGCATACATTTTATTCCTCAAGGACTTGCAATTCTGGAATTGAGGGCTGCCCATTCCCACACAGCTGCAGGCATGCCACATTCTCCTCTTGCCTCTAATTTGTCCACATCATTTCTAAATATTCTGGGAAAAGCACCACCATTGTTTAGAACCAGGAGGTGTTAATTTATTGTGATCCCAGTAAGCAAGGCACTCAAGCTTTCTAAATCATCACCTAAAATGCCTTGCATTACAGCTAATATGACTAGGAGGAGAGCATAGATAATCTTACCTCCTCCTGGTGGGACCCCTGAGCTGTGTCTTATTCAATGGGTCTCCAAGCACACCATGCTGATGGACATCCATAGAAAGGTTACCCCACTTTGGTCTTTTGAGCTTTGGCAGGATTTTCTGCTCCTCAGTCCTACTATCAAACAAAAAGGATTTTTTCACTAGAATCTGACCGTACTTTTAAGAACAAGGACACATGGGGGTATAGTTGCCTGACCACTGTGACCACCAGCAGAGAGAAGGAAGGGTTTGCCTCCTCACCACCACCAAATGGCAAAGAGGTTCCTTTCACAGTATGGAGGCTTTGTCATTCCTGCCCCACAGTATTTAGCTCCATCTATGCATCGCACCAGGAAGAGAGATGATGAGCCCTTGGCTCTGACATCCATTCCTCTGAGCCATCCCTCTCAGACAAACCAGCATCTGTCTCCTTTTAACTCTAAATAACCTGTATTCACCACAGAGCCCTGGACAAGAGCCTGTTCCACCACACTGCCAGCCACACGGTCAGCAGTCAGCCCTGGAATGCCCAGGGGAGCAGAGGCATCACCCCAAAACATGGATGGGCATCTTCTGGCATGGATTTGCTTCGTCTCCACCTAGTTTGGGGAACATGGACATGCCTTTCATCTCCTGTTCCTTCTACAGTGCTACTCTCAGACTTCAGAAATATGAGGAGAAGGAAGCTCATCAGGCCCTGCACTTCTGGCACCCCATGAGAAGAACCACAAAGCCTTTTTTAAAGTCAGAAATAAGGTGACAGCAGCTTTTCATGACTTGTCCTGACACCAAGACTGTGGTTTCATGCTCTGAGTAGCTTCAAATGAAACTACCATTAAGCCTTATTCTGTTGAGTTAGAATTCAAGTGCATGCAGAAATAACAAGCAATATCTAATATCTGGAACAAGGTTTTAATAGAATGTTAACCTCTTTCTCATATTGATACTGAACTCCAACAGCCCTTTAAATCTCAAATAATTTGTGAGAAATAAAAGAACTATTAACTTTTAACAAAGCACCAAAAACCATCTCAGGCAGTAGAATGGGGCATGAGCTTTAAGTACTTCATATCTTGCTACAGGGAGAAAATGAGGACCTGGAACAGACAGGGCCCCTCTCCCCATGTGCCTGATCCAACCAGAGCTTTGTGAGTCACTGCTGGATGTAAAAATGCTTACAGTGACATGCTCTGACCTGTCTGTTTATGCTGAGCTGGTAGAATTAATGAAAAGGAGGGTGCCTTTTAGATAAAAGTGGTGTTATGGGAATTGCAGAGAGAAATTCTTGGAACTATTCTGCCTTGCCATGGTGAAATACCAAATTGTCAGTGACAAATGGCAATGGCAAATTCACCACAATATTCCAAAGAGGAGAGGTGAAGGAGCAGGATTCTGCCCATGGCAAACGAACAGAAAGTAGTGATCACCAAATACAAAGAGCAGAATAAAGATGCTGAAGTAGTGATAACGAAAATCACATGGCTCTGTCAACAGAGAACAGCAGTAGCAAAGTGCTGACAATTGAGCTTAAATTTGAGACTGTAGCTGGAATGGATAACACTTAAATTTTTAAAATAATGCAGCATACAGTTGTTCCTACTTAGACTGCCGAAGCAGTCAGCAGATTTTTGGAAGGATGTATCTCCTACCAAAACACTTCAGTTAAAAAGCTGCTTCATTTCCAGAAGCATTCCACAGCTCACAGCACACACTGAAAGAGAAGATGCACCAAGTGTTTCTCTGAGTAAAATCCAAAGTCAACAAGGCTGTCTCTGAAAATACAAAGGAGTGACAAGCCTGAATGAGATATAGGACATATTAAGCTCCTTTTGGATGTTTCTAAATTCAAAAGCTTTTGAATATGGGGTATATATAAACTTGTTTTTGAGGAAGAGGCCAACTGCAGACTTCAAAGATCAGTAAAATTAGTAAAGTAGGACCATTAGAGTTCTATCTGGTGCAGCTAAGAAACTTTTAATAGACTCATACAGAAGACATGAGCTCTACATTACAAAATTTCTTTGTCATCAGGCCAGGAAAGCATTTTTCATAAATTATTTGTGTATGTGTAACACAGCCCAGGAACAGCAGTACAGATTAGATGATAATCCTGAGATCTCTTAACATTTGCCTTTCAGCTCAAGAGAAGGGTTTGTGCTAACAGACATTTGCTTCAAGGAAGGCAGATTAAAAAAAAACCAAACACAAAAAGCCTAAAAAATACATCCAAAAACCAGAGGAATAGTTAATAATTAAACAAAATGTTGAATGTTTAAAGACTGAAATGTTTTTCTTGTGGTCATTCATGTGGCATCAAAACTCATGCACAGTCCCTGGGCTGTTCCTTGTGTCCTACCCTGCCCCAAATACTGTCATTTTTGCTTCTCTAGTGAGGGGACAAGTGCCAGTCAGAACATCAGCTTCTTACAGCTATTTCTACATATTTCAAACACTGTTGTTGAGGGCAGAAGGTGCTTCTCACAGATGATTGCCATGCTAAGCTGAACCAAGCAAAATAAACAGTTTTCCTACACAACCACAAAAAGATGAACAAAGATGAAGAAAACAGGAAATAGACACTGTCAGAGAATTAAAAAGTAGGCACCGCCCCCCCCCCCCCCAAAAAAAAAACAAAAATAAAAAAACCCCAGACAAGTGAAAACAAAGGAACTTCCATTTGGAAAAGAGCTGCTGATTGGCCCTGAGTTAGTGAACTCTGAGCAGCTCACCTAAATCTTGTGTCATCTGGCTGTACGAGCCACCAGAATGGCCCTGTCCACAGAAACTTGTGCAGCTCTGGAAGAAAAAGATCTTTCAGATGAAAGCACCACATCTGGTGTTCCAGCAGTGCTGATAACCATCTTGGCAGAGTGTCACAGTGGCTGTTGACAGCCTGCTCTACTGCTCCTTCACATGCTTTGTGCCTCTTCCAAGCAAAGTAATACACACTCAGTAAGGAAGCAGAAAGAGCTGATAAGAGGAAAGTAACATGATGGCATGATCCAGTAATAAAGACAAACATTTCTGTGCTCACTCCTTTCCAGGATGTTTCCACATGCCAAGTCACCATTGGAACAGCTGAGTAGGGCAGGATTCCTTGTGTGTGGCAAACATCTTTGCCAAACTCTATCCAAAAGTCACTTTTCTTTTGTACCACAAGGCATATTTCCACATATTAAAAAAATATACACCTAACTCTTTCTGCAGGCAAGCCTAGTGTTCAGTAATATCAGTTACATGCTCTCAGATTGAGTAAAGCCCCTGAGCTGAATGTCTGGTTGGAATATCGAGCAAAAATACACATGGTTGTAACCCATGTGTGCTGGCATCATCTGTTTTCACTTGCTTTCCCAGAAAATCACAAGTCTGATGCTTTCTCCCACTTCACCACCTGATTTATTCTAGCAAACTTTGGAAAACTCCAGCTATGCTTTATGCAAAGCTTAGGTAAGACTAATTACCTTTCTCAGAGTCCAATTTATTTAGCAATTAGGAAAAATTAGGCAGTAGGTGTTGAGTTTGGTGTTCTGAAACAAAGGGCCAGAGACCTTAGGTAGGTTCCCAGGCTAAATGCTGGGTTCAGAACTTCATGATTTGAAAGTCACCAAACAAGTACTTTACGTTACAATTGGTTTGGCATCATTTAGCCTCCAAATAACCTCCCTGTTCAAACTGTGAACATACTAATGACAAAAACAAATAAACAGGAATGTGAATTTTTATGTGACAGTTTTCAGTACCAACTGTTCTTTCTCAGCCTGAATTTGTCACACTGCTAACACTGTGCTGAATGTTGTGCCACCATCAGAGAATCACCAATAAACGTTATTAAGGAGAAACCTTGTCCTATGCAGAAATCCTACACCAGAATCATGTCCATACACGGCTGTAGAGCCCTTACACTACCACCCCAGCCCTTGTTGCAGTGGGGCAGGGTACTGAGACAGTCATTGAGGCTCTAGACCCACCCCTGAACTTTCACTCTGCCCAAGGGCAGCTCCCAGCACCACTGGTTTTGTTCTCTATTCAACGACTCCCAGTCAACAACTACAAAGCACTGCCTTGCACAGCACATGCAAATCACATTGTTTCACAGTGCTACTGGTGCTCTCTGAGAAACAGCCTGACACATAACAGCACAATTCCTTGGAGGACAGGAGATCAGCTACTGCTGTACAGAAGCTCTGTACTGAGCATGCAGTGCACATCTGGAGTTATCAGGGTTCTGATGCCATCTTGCCCTGAGACAATGAGGAGAGACAGTTCTGCAGCAGATGAGGGTTTGGCCTAAAGGAATATAAATATCTGGATATCATATGGCTTGATTAACTCACCAGATAACTTCATGTGAGACAGCTGAACAAAGTCTTAAAGAGATCATGAACATTCTGAATGTAAAGCTCCCTTTAGTGTATAAGTTTTTCTTCAGGGACATTTAAGGATTATGTGGCCCATTTGAGGGATCTTTTTGATGTGGTTCTGATGGACACCCTAAGTTTCCTTTGTCTCTCTCTATACTTACTATATTTACATTTTTGTGATATAATTTAACAGGTGGACTGTATCTGATTCCCTCATTGTTCATCTGCTTGCAACCCTTTCAGGACATTAAAAGTCCCGTAATGGATTTTCACCTATTACAGTGACTGTTCAAAAGAAAGCCAAGCAAAGTATTTGCTGTGAAATGCTGTCAGCTAGCTCTGGACAGTGGGATCTGATCTTCCACAAGTTTTCTGGAAGAAATGCTACAGTAGTGGCCCTTTTATCCCAGACATATTTTACATTCACAGGTTTCTTTTCTGATCTCCTTTTTCCAGAGCTAAGTGCCCACCAGCTCACAAGAGCCCAGCCCAGCCTTGTGAATGTGCATCAGGGGCACAGAGTTTAAGTTTCCTGCAAACCTACACTCTTTGTGACCTTTGACAGCCCCTGATGGTCTTGTCCGCTGGAGACTGTACAATGTGTCCCAACTATGCATCTTGGAAAATGTCAGCTAATTTGAGTAAGTCTGGAGGTGAAGAAGACGACAAGTGATGTGCCACACAATTCCTTTCCTTCTGGAGAACTGAGAAGCAAAAGAACTGCTCCCTGAGATGTGAGTGCCTCAGAGCAATGAGGAGCCAGCAATAGCAAAGGACACCAAGTGTTTAAGGATTCATTGTCACTTTTCTGCTCTGAGCAATTCCCTGAGAGGACAAGGAAAGCTGTCAAGGGTCCCCTGATTTACGGCTATTCACCGTGTGACCCTCCTTCTGCTGGAGCTACTGCAGCTGCAGCCTTTAAGACAATAGCTGGAGAGAGACCCACAGAGAAAGGTCTCTGGGAAAACACATCACCCTCCTTCCTCCCCCTCCTTTCCAAGGGGACGCTTGTATTTTTCTTCTGTGTCACATCAGGTGCAGGCAGCTGCTGTCCAGCACAGGCAAAACCCAAGAGCAAGTGCAGACCGGGGTTTACAGGCTCCATGCTCAGGCTTGCTAACAAAGCCACTCCGCCAATTCCACGCGTTCGGGGGACTGGAGGCAGAGGAACCCCGAAAGGACTGTGCTCTATTGTCTCCGGATCGCGCTGCCTCTTTAAAACCAGAAATGCACAGACAGCGTCAAGGTGCCTCCCACTGAGCAAAGGCTTTAGATGCAGGCACAGAGGCAGCAGAGCCATCCTCCCCTGAGCACAGGGCAAACCTGCGTGGCAGAGAAATGAGCGCTCAGCAGAGTCCCCGGGCTACGTCCAGTGATCCCTTCTGTGCTCCGGTAACAGCAGCACATGTGCAGAAGAGAAGCCTGGAGGCTCTCCACAGCGTGCCCGAGACCTCCAAAAAGACGAGAGCAACTGCAGGTACACTTTGCTGATAGTGTTATGTCAGTTTGTGGATGGTCGTGTTGTCTGTATTTCTTTTATAGCTCTCTTGGTATTTAGCAGCGACACCTGTCTAAAACAGATACTGCCTCTTGCTTTGGCCAACAGATTTTGAATCCAAGTGTTTATTTAGCACTTCTCTCAAAGGAATGGTCACCTTACCAGGCAGCTGTGAGGATGTCTCCTAAAGCAGTCCCTGTTGGAACTGTTATTTAGTTTCAGGCTTTGGCTTCTGTTACTCTGTCCTGCAACGCTCCGTTTGTAAAACAACATGGAGACCAAAGTTGTTAAAAGAGAGTTTCTCTCAGATATTTGTTAAGTGTCTGTACATAAGAGTCTCAGGGCGGTTCCAGGGAAAGAAGGGAGCAACAGCTCCACTACACAGATTATCCTTTGTAGCCATGACTGCTATTGTTCAATAGCATTTGACACCCTGAGGACTTACTGCCTGAGGGCAGAAAAAGCAGTAATGCCCCCAGATCCGATACTGGGATGAAATGGGACTGTCCTGACAGCCAGGACTCACTCTAGTGTGAAGATTTCTAGATGGAGCATGGGAAGATGCATGAAAATATCCGCTCAGCGTTTTGATACAGAAAGGCAAAATCAGGGAGTAGATGAGGTTTTTTTTCCCCTCAATGTGGGGGAAAAAAATTCATATTTGGTACAACTGGCACTACAAAGAGGGGAGCCTGCTCCTCCCCAGCATCAAAAATGCAAGGCACTCTGTCTGGCTTACAGAAGATTTTCCCTTTCATCTCGAGCCTCTCTGTGGAACCACTCGCCCTGTGAATGGCAGATTTGCCTTCACAGTGAAGCCCTATAAGCTGATTCACAGGACAAAATCTTGTCTCTGCAGACTGGCAGAGCTTCACCTCTTTGATAGAAGTGATAATGGATTATGCTGGCAGAAAATTTTGTCCCTGTACTAAATTAATGGCTGCCAAAAGGGAAGTGCTGGCTTCACTATTTTCTTGAGTCTTTGCAGCTCTTACTTCATTAAGAAATGTATTTAGAAGCAAGGACAACAGTTCTCTTTTCATTCTCAACTACCACAGCGCTCTGAGACAACCAGAATAAAGCACAAACTTTGTCCAAAAGGCACATCAGATGCTTTACAGTGCATTGAGTTGTCCTTTTACTGCCCTTTACCTTGCACAAGGATGACAGCACCATGGGTTTGCAGGCTGGTAGAGGTTTAAACCAGATTTTACACTCCTCCTATATTGTCATTTCACTGCCTTCTGAAAATTTCATAAATACAACTGCTGCTGTAACAACCAGTGTATGGAGAAACTCGAGGCATTTATTTTGTGAGAACAGAAGCATCCCTTCACAGGGTATTTCTTCAAGGTAGCTATTGCTTTCTTTCAGGCTCAGTACTTTTGCTGTCATTTCCTTTCAGGAAACACTTTCCACTTTTTGTTCCCACAGAAGGAGATAAGTGAGGATGTTCTTCTATGATCCTCTGGGGACAAAGACGAGGTGACTCACTGCTCAGAAGGAAGCTTTGGGTGAGGTCTCTCACCTGCCACACCGGGCAATTCTAACACAACACAGAGGGCCAGCCAAGCTGCACATGCCAAAAGAAGACAGACATGGCCACGGAGCAAGCTGAACGCAACCTGAACGCTACCACCCACCTCAACTTTGCTGCAATCTACAACCTCCCTGAAGGGGATTCCACCTCCTTGCGAAACTTCTCCTTACCTTTCAATTTCACCTACAGTGATTACGACCTGCCACTGGACAGCGAAGATGACTTGACCAAAACTCGCACGTTCTTCGCAGCCAAGATTGTCATCGGGGTGGCTCTGGTTGGCATCATGCTGGTCTGTGGCATCGGCAACTTCATCTTCATTGCCGCTCTCGCCCGCTACAAGAAGCTGCGGAACCTCACCAACCTGCTGATTGCCAACCTGGCCATCTCAGACTTCATCGTGGCCATCGTGTGCTGCCCGTTTGAGATGGACTACTACGTGGTGCGGCAGCTGTCCTGGGAGCACGGCCACGTCCTCTGCGCCTCCGTCAACTACCTACGGACCGTCTCCCTCTACGTTTCAACCAATGCTCTCCTGGCTATAGCTGTCGACAGGTAAGTGGGGTGCTATAGCTGCACAAGGTTGTGGCCAGAGCTCCCAAACCATGTCCTCAACTGCCACATCCACACATTTTGTGAACTGTTCCCTGGGCAGTGTATTTCGATGCCTGACCACTCATTCAGGGAAGAAATATTTTCCAATTGTGCTGCAGTCCTGAGAGACTGCCTGCCTCTTACTTCAGGAATTTTAACAACATAATTTAATTGTATTATTTCTCATGACTCTTCTCTCAGCCTTGTGCACCATGGACTCTGATGGACCCAGGCACTGAGGATCAGCCTCGTGCTGATGTAAGTCTGACACGACTGACTCACAGAAAGCCAGAGACCTGCTCAGTAAACTCTTTACAGAAAGGCCATCACCACAAGCCCCCTTTCACGTACAAACACAATGCACATATTGTATGCAAACACAATACATGTACTAACACAATACATATATGCAGACCCTCTGCATATACACGATATGATTTCCACCCCTTCTTTCCTTTTTTCCCCCCCAATTTCTCTGATGTGCCATTTCAGACTTTAGTCTAATGTTGTACAGTTTTCAGTCCTTAATCTAAAAGACAACTCAGGAGCAGTTAACCCTGTTGATGGCTGTACAGAAAACAGCTTGTGTATGGCTGATTCAGCTGTTCCTGACATCTGCAGAAGTCTGTGAAAAGACTCCAAGGAAGTTTAAAGTTGTTTTGCCTGGTGTGGGCAAGGGGACAATCAGCTCCTACAAAACAAATTCTTAACAAGCATCTAACAGAATATCCTTTCAACAGCAGCTGAGGACTTGGGTAAAGCTTCTAAACACTACCACAAATGCATTACCACTTACTGTCACTTTTTCAACTTCTACAAGATTTTCTTGGAAATCTCTGCTAGTGCACTCCAGGCTGGTGGAGTAATACAGGTCATGGCGCCCTTATGTCTGCTAAGAAATCAGATTTATAGCATATCTTCCTACACATCTTTAAAAACATCCCTGGAAAAGATTATTCACTGAAGCTTGTTTTAAGAACACACTGGTTTGGTTTCATGGCTTTTCTTTTGTCTTTTCCTGTTTTCTGCAAGGTTTTGTCTTGGTAAACAGAGAGACACCTCATTGCTTAACGATCACCTATTCCATGTTGGTTATGTCATGTGGGTTGTTGACTTCTGTCTCTTGAAAGAATAGCCTCCTAAAATAAGTCTTGCCATGTTTATATCATTTAAAAGTAATCAGCTGTGTAAAGAGGGTAAGTCTGTCCCACTGAGGATTTCCTTTCGGGAGGACTCTCTTTCCTCTTCCTTCATGTCTATTTACATGAAAAAAAATAGAAATTTCACATTTTTAAGGCCACACCTACCAGAAAAAATGCAACATAAAAGGAGAGGCTCTGAAGAGCAAGAATGCATGATAAGGGTGCAATGTCCACACTGCAAATATTTAGCTGGGTCCCCTGGACCCATGGGTACTTGGTGTGTTTTATGTACACTTTTGGAGCACATCTTCCAGGGCAGTTTCATCTGAATTCAGTTCATGTGCTGCAGGACCACTCCACAGCTCGAGTGTGGTAAGCAATGACAATCAAAAAATCCACTACAAAAGCTCCCTCCTGACTCTCTTGGACAGATTGATCCCGTTCAACCAAATGTTCTGCTGAGCGGATATGCACATTTATGAATACATACACACACATTATGCCACAACATGTTTCCCCAGGACCCGATCTAAAAATGTTCACTTAACCAGCTCCACAATGAGGCTGACTAATTCTGCTGTCCCCTGACATCTACCCTGCACTACTAAGAGCCATGAACAACTCATCTGCTTCCAAGATCTGGCTGATGAAAAGTGCTGCTGACTTTCCATTTTACTTTAGAATGAGCGTATCCTGCAGATATTACCTATGTATTGAATGTATACAGATGGATTAGACTCCAAAGGAATGAGAAATTCCATTTTTTGAAACAGTCCTTCAGGTTAAATACTGTTGTACTGGGAGCTCTGATAAAAATCTCCTGCTAGCAGGAATATCCCAAACTTGCATCTTTACAGTAAATAAATAAGGCAAATACCTAACTTGACTTTTCTGCTTTGCCATATTACTTAACATAGCATATTTAAGATTAATAAGCAATAGGCACCTCCAGAACACATGCAGAATAAAGATTCCTTTAGAGTGTGTATCTATAAAATAGATACACATTCTGTTGATGGCTTGAAATCCCTGCAGCCATACATTAGGATCACCTTCAGCTCTTTGCACCCCACGGAATAACCACAGAAATAAGAAAACCACCATGATGTGTATTTTACCTCTTTGTAAAAACAGCATATTTAAGTAGCTCTCTGCCTAAGGACAACATTTTCCTGTTTCTACATGTTTATCTTTTCTTCCCTGCAACTGACTAAGTGCATAACACTGCATTTTTCTAACTCTTGCTCCTGTTAAAAAGGAAAAGTTGTGATACAAAATTGTAACACAGCTCCAGGCTGCTACTTCACAAAATGTTCCTACAGATGAATATGTTCTTACAGACGAGTGCATTCAAGCTCTCCCCTCAGGAATGACAGCAATTTCCTCCTGCCCAATTCTGTTTGCTTGTATTTTGAAGTGTGTTCTGACTAACAGTTTTCAGACTTCATTTTGAATGTATTTGTCTGTTCTAGGTATCTGGCCATTGTTCACCCACTGAAACCACGCATGAATTATCAAACAGCAACCCTCCTCATTGCCTTAGTCTGGATTGTCTCCATAGTTGTAGCTATCCCATCTGCATACTTTGCTACTGAAACCGTGTTATTTATAGTGAAAAACCAGGAGAAAATTTTCTGTGGCCAAATTTGGCCAGTTGACCAGCAGATGTACTATAAATCATACTTCCTGTTCATCTTTGGCATTGAATTTGTAGCACCTGTGATTACGATGACCTTGTGCTATGCCAGGATCTCTCGGGAGCTTTGGTTTAAAACCGTCCCAGGATTTCAGACGGAACAAATCAGAAAGAAGCTTCGGTGCAGAAGGAAAACTGTCATGGTACTGATGGGCATCCTGACTGCCTATGTTCTCTGCTGGGCACCTTTCTATGGCTTCACAATTGTCCGGGACTTCTTCCCCACCATCTTTGTGAAAGAGAAGCATTATCTTACTGCCTTTTACATGGTGGAGTGCATTGCCATGAGTAACAGCGTGATAAACACCATGTGTTTCATAACTGTGAAAAACAACACCATGAAGTACTTCAAGAAGATCATGTTGCTCAGATGGAGGTCAACATATAAGGCAAGCAAATCTAGCACAGATTTGGACCTGAGAACAAGTGCAATGCCAATCACAGAGGAGGTAGACTGCATAAAACTGAAATGAATTTTCTGCAGTTCGAATCTCATCTGTTTTGGAGAGGGGGTAAAGAGGAAATAATACCTTCTCAGAAGCTTCTCCCTTGTCTGTGGGAATACCCACCACTGGTGAGTGTTCTCAAGAAGCAGCCTACTTTGCATTCCCACCAGAACTCTTCTCACCAGACTGCTGGATAATCCCCTAACTTGGATTGATGCTGGGCTTCATTTACACATCTGTAAATCTGGGATGTAGACACTCATTTTAGAGTTGTTTAAGAACAAAAAAAAGGCTATGAATGCATTAGAGCATATTACAACAATGGAAAAGTTCAGTGCTGTCCTAGCAGTGATGCCTCTTTGTTTCTTAAGAGAAACCTCTTACCCACTTTAATCTTATGACCTGTCCTTTACGCTGTTTGGTGTCCTTTTCTTTCTGCTCAGAAGAGACAGGATGACAAAAAAAGCCCATTTGCCTTCCTGCCACTCTTTAATGTCTCAGTTTACCCCTCATGATGAAGCTCCTTGAAGTCTACAGACCACCAGCTTTCTGTTGTGCAATGTGCAGCATACTCTCATGAAAGGCACATGCTCTGCAAAGCTAAAATCTGGTTCACAGTCTAGTGAAAACCTCAAGTCTCTTCCTGTGACAATTTGTTTAAGAATGCTCTATCAATATGCCGCTCTGTATTTTTATGGAGAGTATTACTCTGTTACATATTTGGAAATGGCACAGATACATACGGAAGGGACTTGCTCCCTCACTGCCAAGCACCCTATGGCCAGCCTCTGCTGCTTTGAGATGCTGAGCTTATCACAGAATCAATCACAAAATTGTAGAGGTTGGGAATAACATCTCCACATTGTCTAGCCCACTCCTCTGCACACATTGGCCAGGATTGTATCTGGCTGGGCTTTGACTGACTTCAGGGAATGCTGACAGTGCCCCTGGACCACCAGTGTCAGTGCTCAACAGCTTTCACACAATGAAAAGTGTTCTCTTACGTTCAGATGAAATTTCATGTGTTTTAGCTTGCTTGTCAGTGGGATCCATATAAAATTACAGCACATTAGTGAGAAAAATCCAACCAGA
Organism: Climacteris rufus; assembly: GCA_013398175.1. Classification (NCBI taxonomy): domain Eukaryota; kingdom Metazoa; phylum Chordata; class Aves; order Passeriformes; family Climacteridae; genus Climacteris; species Climacteris rufus. Next base: position 581,834 of record VZRZ01000050.1, on the reverse strand, counting down.
CATCTTACCAAGTCTGTGTGCACCTTCATGACAAAGGATAAGCCAGAGCCAAAATACCGAGGAGATCCCAAGATAGTCTGTCTTTCTGGGAGCAAGACAGGATTAGGTTTCAGCAAGCCATCCTCTGGTTGAGTAGCTTATTGTGTACTCAGACACGAGGCAACAACTCTAGGTGAATTCTGCATTTCCTTCCCCAGTGCTCCTTTTACTGTTCAGATTTTGTGCAACTCCAGTTGGGATGTTTCTTAACTGATAACCATGACAAAGCAGGTGACAGTAACAGTAATACCTACTCATTTCAACTACACATAAGATATCATGGGCTTCTGTGTATGGAAATCAAATATTTTCTATTGTGATGACAAATGCTTCCTGTTTTAAAGTATGTGGCTGTGCCTACATTTGGAGTAAATGGCTTTTGTAAATAACTTGTCTATTCATGAATTTAAAGTGAGCAGCAAATCCTGCCAATAAAACAGTAAACATGGCCTCATTACCAGCATTCTGAATTATTTTTAATCTTTTTCCCTTAGCCATCATTTTTTATCCCAACTGAGTAATGTGAAAAATTCCATCCCTGCTGAAAAAATATTGACCAATTAAATTTCAGGGTAAAAGGCTATTCAAATCCATTAAAGTGCTCAAACCTCTCATCATTAGCTCCTCTTAAATATATGTTGGAGAGTATTTAATAATTTGCTGTTAGGCAAAACAATTACTGAAATCATCCTTCAAAATGACAGTTTTGAACAGCAATAAGTACTAAATCCATTTGCTTTCCAGCCTCCCACAGAAATTTAAAGGACAGGAAAGTTGAAGTATTTCACCATCAAAAGACTTAATCTTGTAATCCTGCCTGAAATCTCACAGTTCCTTCTGAAAATATGCTTCCACGTTTATCTCCTGAAACCTGCCCTAGCTGTTGGGGATTAGATACCAATACTGCCTGTTATTAGAGTGTGCTGATACACCTTCCCCCTGTTTTCCCTACATGGTTCCCTACAAAGTCAAACAACTGACAGTTTCCACACTAGGGAAATCCATCTCAGGCTGAGCTAATAAAAAAACCTTCAAGCTCCACCAAGAAATACAGTACTAAGCAAAACCTGGGAGAAAGAATTGCTTTAAAACTCTGGAAATCACTCTGAGAGCTCCAAGAGAGCTCTTCTGGTCTGGCCTGACCACTGTTCTCATCCCCATGCCTGCTAAGGGTAGCAAAGCAGCATCTGCCACAGTCCCTACTGAGGGTTTGGTTTTCAGGGTCCACAACGTTGCTGCATTTTTGACATTTTGAGGTCTTCCCAGCAGCAAAGCAGTGTTGCTGCCTGAACCTCTGGATAGGGCAGGAGAAGTCATGCTTTGCCCTCAACTGCATTTGTTGTGAGCAGCATCCACAGAGAGAGGAGGATTCCCACTGACAAAGGGTGATGGTCCCGTTCCCTGATCTGAGTGCAGCCCGTCTCTGCACCAACTCCAAAGAGCCCAAAACAGGGCACTTTCAGAGACAATATTTGCTCCTAAACTGAGCTCCAGCAAGCAGGAGACCAGGGCTCAGGACCACTTGAAAACTACTGTGAAAACTCCCCAGATGTGCACGCAGTGGGAACAGGCTGTGACCTGAGTGGCTCAGGCAGGGAGGGCACAGTCCAAGGGAGAGGACCAGACCCCACATTCCCTAGAGCTTAGAGGAGCCGTGCAGGGAAGAAAAGAACAGGAAGGTTTTTTTGTACCCACACAACCTACTGAAGGACAATATTTAGAGAGGGAATTGAATATAGACTGCACCTACCTGGAGCTCTGCTTGTAAGAGCCACACTTAAAACAGAGAATGACAAGCACAAGCATGGAAGAAGGGAGCATATGTCTCAGAGGAGAAGCAGGCCTTTCCAGCACAACTCCTGCCGACTGGAGGGCAGGAAAAACTGCAGCAAGCTCTGTGGCCACCAGCTGCCCACTGTTAACTCCAGGGGAACAGCTGCAATAAGGGCTTCATCATGCAGGAACTGTGGGATGTGCCATGGACAAGGAGGGGGTGGGAATGAGGCACCCTCCTGAGAGCCCAAGGCAGGGTTGAGATAACCATGCAGTGAATCAGCTGGCTGCCACCACGTCTCAGTTGTGGCTAGCTCCAATTTTTACTGCCAAATGCAAAACTGCGGTGCAACCACACCAGGTCACTGCTCAGCTGTCCTCCTTTGGCACAGCTCCAAAACCATAGGCTCACTTCCTTTTACAGCAGCTTCTCCAGGGATAACTGAGGGTCAGATCCAGTCTCTGCTCCTTCACGCTGAAAAACATAAACCCAGGGGTAACTGGAAGCTAAAACGGTGACCCCGAACAGCTAAGAGAGCATTAAGAGAAGAAAAAGCAGCTATTCTCAGCAACAGCCACTGAGAAAACAAAGGCTGTGTCATTAAAGAAATTGTCCCTCTACCAAAGGGGTACAACCTGCAAGACCCCAGGCCAGCATACACCAAAATAGCTAGCACACAAAATTTCCCTGAAGACTGACTCACTCAGGAGCTCAGACTTCGCTGTGCTCCTTCTTCTTGGAGCCTTTCCTGTGGCAACAGCACCCTCCAGCTGCTGCCTCTGCACCACAGTGTCACCAAAAACTGCATCAGCTCGCGTCAAACGCCTTAGGAATGCATGCAGATATTCCCAGGATTCCCATTACTCCAGTAAGTAGCAACAGATGCTTCAGCTTTTGACATTTGGGTGCCCAGGCATTTATCCAGTGCTTGTAGTGTCTCCATTCTCCCTCTCCCTTTGTCGGCAGGGCTGTGACCGGGGTTTTTGGGCTGCCCCCCTTCCAAACACTGTGTACCACCTGTGCAGACAATCATACACCATTGAGCAGAAAAAAGCAGAATTGAGGCAAGATGGACACCACTCCCTCAGGCTCACAGAGATCTTGCTCTTTCACACACTCTGTTAGGGTCCTGCTCTACAGGTTTCACTCCAACACATGTTGCTAGGAAAAGCCCTAAATCACAGAATCACAGACTCAGGTAGGAAAAGACCTCTGAGATCCTTGAGTGGAACCTTTGGCCAAACACGGCCATATCAACTGCTTAAACACCTCCAGAGATGGTGATTCCCCCACCTCCATTCCAATGTCTAATCACCCTTTCTGTGAAGGAAATTCCTCCTAATGTCCCACCTGAACCTTCTCTGGCACAGCTTAAGGCTATGTCCCCTTGTTCTGTTCCCTGGGAGAAGAGACCAACCCCCACCTGGATACAACCTCCTTTCAGGCAGTTGTAGAGAGTGATAAGATCACCCTTGAGCCCTGTCTCCTCCAGGCTAAACACCCCCAGCTCCCTCAGCTGCTCCTCAAAACCACTGATGAGGCAGGTATTCCTGAAGCTTCAAAAGTGAATATAGTTACCTTCCTCAAAACCAAGAGTAAATGACAGAAAACACTAGGATGGCAACATTTCCTGGAAAAAGGCATCCCTGAGCTAAAAAGGAACATGAAAACGCCATACAAACTCCTCTACCTGCTCATCTGCTGATTCCAGAAGATAAAATGTGGAAGGTAACACATGTAAAGCAATCATAGGAAGCAGGTTGAGGCAAAGCAATAGAATCTGGGTGCATAGCACTCTGAAAAAGCCAGGGGGGAAGCACTGCTCCATGATGGCTCTGTAAAGTGCTCCAATATATGCCAGGCACTGTAGAAATCAAGAAAAAAGCCACAAGGGTGAAACTCCCTCAAAAGAGGTAGAAGCTTCTGAAAAAGTCAAACAGGTGTGAAAACACCAAGTAGGTGTGAAGAACTCTTCCAGGGACACGTGGGGACACTCTCCAAAAAAAAACAGGTAAGGAGGAAACTGGAAGAGTCAGTAAACAATGTTCAGTAAAGGACTCCTCCATGAGGCTGTGATGAGAAACTCCAGTAAGAGTTGGGTGGTGGAGTGGTGAAGGAATCCAAGGTAATTCAGTATCAGATTCCAAAGAGAGCTGGGCTTCATGGCAGAGGGATCCTGAGGGTCCACAAGGAGAAGCTGCAGGCTGAAGGGCTCCTGAGAACTGGCACTGTGAAGAACTGCACCATGAAGGGCTCCTGAGGATCGACAAGGGAAAGAGGCTCCTGAGGGGTGGCATAGGGAAGACCTTCCGTAGGGTAGCATGTTGAAGGGCCCCTGTGGGGTGGCAAAGAACTGACTCCTCTAGGGTATAATGAACACAAGACAATAAACATGAAACCCTACAATGCATACAATGCAAAAAATGCAAAATACAGTACAATACTGTACCATATGCTATAATAACTACACAAGAAACCATGATATAATGTAGTACATACCCTGCAATATGTAAACTACAATAAATATGACAGCACACATGTAGCACCATAAAATACAGTAAATACCACATGGTACAGTACATACTGTAATACACAACCCACCTTTCAGCCTTTGAAGAAACCTGCAACTCACACAAGGCCCTCTGTGGCCAAGATACAAGGTGGCTCCCAAAACAGTCCCTTCAGCCCCTTCAAATGACCTCCTGGAGAGCTCCTATTTCACTCAGGAGCTGAATCTGTGCTCTGCTGGTCACTCTCACTTCGGCCTCCCTATGTGCCCAACACACAAGAGACACACAAGCAGCACAAACCCCATGGCTGCTTTACCCCAGTGCCAGATGCCACAAGCCCAAGACACGACACTGTACCTACCAGGCAGACAGGAATCCCTCCACCCTACCCAGTGATTCGCCCTGTGACAGCAGAGGGAAAGGGACCAAGGAGATTGCCCTTCAGGAACGGAAGTTTCCAAATGCCAAGGGGGCGTGTGCAATGAGGGGTTTTGAGGTAGAAACAGGCAGCACCTGAGGTCCCCAAGCTCCAGCTCCAGTGCCCAGCCCCGGAACTGCTCAGACCTCAGGCTCCACAGTCCCAGCCTGCCTGCATCCCACAGCCTGGAGCAAACCTCTCCTGTGCTCCAGAGGAAAGTGGCTCCCTCTGCCAACACCTCAGCACAAAAGAATGGCTCTCCCTCCTCCTCCTCCTCCAGACAGTGCCCCTCCAGCCCGTGGCAGCTGCATGCAACTGCTCCTGGAGGCACCTCCTGGGCAGGGCTCACTGGCACAGTTCTGTCTTGACAGAGCCCAGCTCCAGCCAGGTTTGGGCTCTTCTGCCTCCTGGCTGTGAGGGCAGCTTCCCCTTAAGGCCAGCAGCTTCCTTCCCAGGGTAACTTCCCTGCCCAACACAGCCCCAGTGTGGGGGGAGCAGGAGGTCTCAGGGCTGCAGAGAGGGCTGAGCCTGCTCACAGCTCAGTGCAGCAGTGGCAAGGCCCAGGCAATGTTTGGTTTTGTTCCCCCTTGGCAGTTCTTCCTCTAAGAGAAGCCTCTTCACAACAAGACAAGCATACAAGCCGTGTCAAAAAACATGGCACGGGTGTTGTAGAGGGCACATCCACAAAGTTCTCCTGAGAAGTCTGTAAAACCAGCTGGAGTGTATGTGGATGCCTACTTGAAGCCACAGAAGAACACTTCCCCTACTGAGCTTCAGGACTTGGACCAAAAAGGTACCAAATTCACATGGCTCTAGTCATCTGACCAAAACATAATAAAACCTTTTAACTTGCTTTCCAGGAAGCTCGGGGGAGTGGTGAACACACAGAAGGCAAGATCTTCCAACAACGTCTTTAGAAATCACAGAGACACAGTTACACGCTTTTCCCACTGTGTGTTAGAAGTTTAATTGTGCAAAAATACAGTCATCAAGACTTCAGCTTTGCTGAGAATTGGACACAGTTCCAGTGACGTACACAGAAAAAGGTACTGTTAGGTACTGTAATTAGAGCAAATACATGGTAATTGTTGTCAAGCTAACCAAGCAGTTTGATACACTGAGATCCTGTTCTCAAGTGATTTAGCCAAGAAAACCAACAAATCGACACCTAAAAGGAAAGCTGGAAGCTGAATAATGAACTTTAAAACTGCACTAACTCAGCATTAAAAAATGGTTTAGGTTTTCCTAATGCCTCTATTTCTTTCAAGCATAGGAAGATGAAGTTTTAATAACCTTCAAAATTGTATTTCAAAATATGAGACAACAGCATTGCAAAAAAAAACAGACAAGAAAAAGAAGAAAAAACAACAAAAATTTTCAGAGCTCTATCCTCTGGGTTCATGACTTAATAAAACAAACACCACACCAGCCCCAAAATAATACATATGGACAAGAAGGACATTGCAGAATCTCCTCGCCCCCATTAATATCTTCCTATAGTGCCTGCATCACTGAGAAAAAACATTTCAAACAATTCCTCTCCTTTGTGCAACCATGTTTTAACACAACCACACTGGACATTCATAGCTGTTCTGACCAGCTATTTTTTGGTCCTAACAAATCTACGTGCTTCTTGCACAAGTGTTTCAACATCTTCATTATCCTTTTCTTCTGAACTTGGTTCCCAGTCCGAGTCTTCATCAGTAGGTTCGCACTCCTCCTCCTCCTCCTCATCTATAAAGCTGTCATTGAGGTCACATTCATTGGCTTCACTATCATTGGCATTGTCTTTCTTCACAGCCCTTTTTCCTGTAGGAACAAAAATGTCATGCATTCTTAATAAATGCAGAGCTCAAGATCCCTCTCAGAGCCCATCTCCTCCAGAGGAGAAAGAATCAACTAAACAACCCATCTATCTTCCAGTTAAACCTCTAGCTGTTGCTAGGTGGCTACTTAGAACCTAGATTTTCTGCCTCTATCCATCCATCCATCCATCCATCCATCTTTCATAATATCTTACTCTTTGGAAGCTGATAAGACTTTTAATTCCTACTCACTTCTTCCCTGAGCTTCAGAGAGAAGGAAATCTTCTAGATCACTTGCCTCCTACATTCTCCATTTGCATTCATGCTGGATAATCTGTGCTTCTCTTCTGAAGGTCACTTCCACTCCATTTTGGCAGACGTGTAACCCTTGCTCTAAACATCTGCAACATCTCTTTTCTTGAATGTCCAAAGTTCCTACGTAGTCATGGCTTGTTAATATTCCAATCATTTCTTATTCTGTCCTTAAGTCACATCTCTGAGTAAAATCTTGTTCATTCCTCTTCCTCTCACCCTCCCATTTTTGTATTCTTACCTTATCTAGAAATAAAGTCTTAATGATATCAGTATAGGTAACTTATCTGTTGAGCAGTTGTAACCAGCTTTTGTATGAAACTATGAATATGTATTTTTTCTCTAACTATACACCCCAGTCCAAATCCTAACTGTTTCTATAAACCATAAGTAAACTCCTGACACCTCAGGTTAGAGCTTCAGGCACTCAAGCTGTGTGTGTGGTGAACAAACACCACCACCAGTACCTCACGTAGTCAGACCACAGCCTCTACCAGTTACATTTTTTTCTGAGTGGGAATGCTCCTGTTTTAGAACTACCTTCCTTTTTATGCTTGCTAGCTTACTGTTTAACAGTCTTCAAAGGAAATTAATCATGTTAGTCCCTAACCAGCAGAATTTCTTATGAGAATCACAGAAGATGGTCCTGCACAGGTATTTATGTCTTGGAGGGGAGGTTTCAAAACAAAGATGCTGAATACAATAAGAACAAAATCCCCCTTCTCAGACTAAGGTTGTGAGAATATGCCCAAGAGCTGCTTATTAAAGAAAAATCCTTTGTCACTTTCACAGCACTAAGTGGTATTTTACAACAGAAGCAGGAATTCTGGCAAAATACTTATGACTTCCACATTCTTCCTACAAATGTAGGAAGAGCATACTATGTCCACCCTGTGCATGAATGCTTTTAGATTTTAGCAGTGAGTGATGCAGTTCCTTCTACACCTTTCCTCTCCACTTCTTCCTATTGTATTTTAATTCAGCCCTGCAGCCCCTAAAGCTGACAAAGCTCAATTTTGCCTTTTCCCTCGTAGCCTATCTATAAAGGTGATCTTGACACTTTCTCTCCTTGGTGTGGGGCAAAAAAGCTTGCTGACTGCTCCTTCCAAAATGTTCTATTTTGAAGTGAGCTGATCAGCTTGCTAGAAAACCTACAAAAAAATATGTAGGAGAATCCTACATATTCCATGGTGAGAGCAGGTTATTCATCTCAGTAGCAACAACTTAGTGAAGTAATTCAGTAGTGACAATTTAATGACAGCGTAACTCTTATTTTTTTTTAATTCCTCCCTTTACAACTATTCCCCCAGTAATTTACCTCAGATTATTTCTCAGAACATTCTTTACAGGCAATTCTGGTAACAGTTAGACTTAAAAACTAAATATGATCTGATCAAATGTCATGTGGAGGGTACCCCTCTTTTCCTGGCTGGTGGAATTTAAACACACTTGTAGGGAATTTAATCCTGCTGTGTCTAACAGTGCAGTTGTGTCAAACACAACAAAGTAAAGGTTGATCTTGCTGAGCACCACCTTTTACAAGCTTTGCCCTCCACACAGCTAAGCAAGCCAGTCAACAAGACACTAAAACACTAGAAAAAAAAAGTAAATATAAAGAGACCTTAATAAATTAATTCCCTTCTTTCCTGTGTGCACAGAATATCAATTCTTCCCTGGTTCTTACTTAGTAAGAAGAGTTGAATTTGAGACACTGAATTTCACTTCTGTGTGCAAGTTTTACATGCTACAAGAGCAGCACTTCTTCCTTCAGAGTCATGCCTGGCTGACCATCAGCTGCACATGCAGTACCTATTTGGGTAAGTAAGGTGTTCTTATTGGAGGCACAGCTACAATTTAAAACCTTCAAGAACAGATTTAGACTTTTAGAAATGCACACAGCCTAACCTGCTTCATTGTAAAATCTTTACCACTCAGTGCATGTCTCAACTCTCTGAAACACACATTTCTGCCAGGGACCTCTGAAGAAGAGGGGGCTGGTACTTGTACGACAGGATGCACCAAAGCACACAGGTAACAAACATGCCTCAGAATACACTGCTGCACAGATATAACCATGGCAAATATTTGGTGATAGCCAAAGTGCATAGAGACTTGATAAGGAAATGGGATGGGAAATGTCTCAGTGGAAAGTGTAAAACAACCTTCTGCATCCACCCACAAACAACACTAGGCCAAAACACTTTGCCTAGAAAGCTAACTACAGCTATTTGCATTTTTAATTATTTTCTCTAGAAGGCAGATCTATTTTGAGGATTTCTTTAGGAAATGCCCAGCCACTCCTTGGTGATCTCAAGGAAGGCAAGCCAGTTCCCACTCCCTCTCAAAATGCAGCAGTTCCACACCTCCCTGCCTTACTCAGGCCAGTGAAAGTGAAGACTGCACAGCATCAGACTTTCAGACTGCTCTTTAAAGCTCACTTTTAATTTTAGAAAGCATAGGAAGCTTCATATTTTGAAGATGAGACACGAAAGAACCGCGGAAGCAAACCTAAAGCATATTTAAAACTTGAGACTATGCACCTACAACATACATCAACTTCTACACTTGCATCGTAACAAGCCAGTAGCTACCCTGAAACATCAATACCTCACTGTAAAAATCTCTGCATCTGATGAAGAACTTTATCACTTGAAAGTTATTTAAAGGTCAATGCAATGCAGAGGGAATATCTCCATGTTGCAGGAGCAATCAATCTTTATGGAGCAACTTCAACTAGCTGTGCATGAAATATTGGATTCCTTTCATCCTATTATGGCCCCTGTGTAAGGAAGGAAGATAGAAGATGCAATTTAGCCATATGTGTCTCTCCTTAAAATATGTTTGATTTCTTGTTTGCTTCTAGGGAAATACAGGCATGATTACCCAGGAAAACTGGCACAAATTCAACTGAAGTATGATTACTTGTAAGAAAACAAGAAAGGTTTTACTAAAGTAACAACTACCTTCTCCTCAGCTAAGTATTACCAAACATCTCCAGCATTATTAATTGCCAAAAAAGCCACAGAAGACCAACTGTGTCCCAGGTGGATGTGCCCAGTCACAGCTTTAGAATGCACTCACCACTGCTTGAAGTTCGTTGCCGTGCTCCTCTTCCACTTACTAAAGAAAGGGAAGTTGTCAGTCAGGACAGAGAGAACCCTGCCATAGGGATTATTCTTAGAGCTGCTACAACAGAAAACTGACCTGTTAAACAAATGCTGCAATGGTTGTGCTGCACTTACAGGCAGAAAAGCTACTCTGCTGCCCCAAAATACCATTCCCTAGAGATTACCCAGATAAACTGTCCTTAACATTATTACCCCTGCCATCTGTAGACAATTGTCATCAATACCGTTGGCAGCTTTTTAAGCAGGAGATTTGAGTATTTCTAGGCGTTTAAATATTTTACACTACTGTTTCCATAAATGCTATTCCTTCTTAATAATGTCACAGCCCTGAATCTTCACAGTAAAACACATTATCATGACATTTCCATAACTGTTCTGCTCTCAACTACTGTTTATTGTATTGGGATTTCATGTGGAAAAAACTCCAAATCCAATAATCAAGAAAAAGCACCCAAAAAACCCAAAACCAACCAAACAAAAAAACCCAAAACCAAAACCAAACCAAACCAAACCAACAAAAAAAACCCCCAAAAACCCAAGAAGTATCTCTTTCAATTCTTTAAGAGCAGACAAAATGCAAACAGCACATTCCCCTGTGTTTTTTCACCAAGTCAAGTTACTGGAATATAAAAAGACTACAAAGTGTTAGAATAGGAACTGAAATTCAGGTCCTCCAGGCCTACATGCAAAAACTAGTTCTCACAGTAAGAAAATCACTAGTAAAAAAAAAAAAAAGACAGACACGGTTGCAATTTTTTCTTTAGAGCATCAAAATACTTTAAAATTGTACCTTATCTGAGCATTTCAGATTTAAAAACATCCCAGAAGAAAACATAATCCCAATACAGAGCAAGCTGTAAATACAACATTATTTCCTTAGAGAAAATTGAAGCATTTTATTGAGTTGGACTTGATGATCCTTGTGGGCCCCTCCCAATTCAGAATATTCTGTGATTCTGTAATATTGAACAAGCTGGCCCACCTGGAGGTGCACTGTGCTTGTATTCCAGTTTGTGCTGAGGGTTCTTCCTGCAAAGAAGAAACAGTAAAAGCTATAGATTCATCACCTTGTTTCACATTTTTGAAGTCCAGAATTCCCTGGTATTTTATGGATAATTTTCAAGGCACAGAATTTGGATCAGTTAAGTAGTAGCCAATAGATAAGGAAAACAAAATTAACACAAAAACACTTCAAATTGTTGCTTCATCAAAAGAATGATCAATTTTTTTGTGCCTCCTTTCCTCTATCCCCAAAGAATGATTAAGAAATGATCACCTAATACAACACCACAGGCACTGTCTTACCTGGAAGGAGAGAGTTTGGGGTTTAGCTAAAGCATCTGTCATACTTCTGAAAGGTATGTTGGCAATTTCATTACTAATATAAGCTTATATTGCTCAGCCTGAGATGGGAAGTTCATCTCATAGGTGTTTTTAAGAGAACCACTGTTTCTGCCTTAGCTGACTATCACCATGGCTTTTTCTTAAGAGCTGCCCTCATTTTGTTACATTTCATGGGGAACACACTCTTTAGGACTACCACACTTTCCAGGAGGAAATGTTTCTGTGCAGAAGCAATCTTTATTAACAGCAGCCACCATTTCCACATGCCCCCACAGAAGTGCTATTGCTCCAAAACATATCTTGTTCATTGTGATAATTACACAGCAGTCATTAATCTGTGCTAAATGTGTAAAACCTAGATACTGAAAAAGAAATAGAATACAACGCTATTTGAAGAAAGTCAACGGTGCTTAAAAGAAACAGCAGTCAGCCATAAACTGGATTTTATTGCTGTTATCTCAATTATGCTCTCTAACAAATCAAATACTGATTAAAGTAGTGTTTATACAAAATCTAACCAAATACATTATCAAAATTCAAACTAAAAGTTACAGATCAAGAACAACACATAACAGTAAATATTTTGTTTATATAAAAGAGCAATTTACTGAATGTTGAAAAGAGATACAGTGTTGATCTCAGGTCATTGAATAGGTTCCATTGATGCCTTAAGACTTTTGTTTTCGTATACATTTTTCATATATTCGTAGCTCTGTAGACTACTGTTAGTACTTTTCCTACCCTTTCTCTTAGATTTTAGAACAATAAGCTAACCTTCTAACACATTCCTGAATACTACTTGGTCTTGCTGTCAAGGAGAGAACATTTTGTTTTTGTAACCAGAATCTGAGAAGACATAACAAGAAATAAGGCAAAGAAGCCCCCTGAACTGACATCAATGGAGCAGAACCCAGGGGCTAGATGACCTAATGGACTTCTCTTTTAATTGGACAGTATTTGATTGATATGTTAATTTTTTTTAACTTATAAAAACTGTAGAAACCTGATGGCAATTGTGGATATAGCCACCCTCTGCACCTTGAAACCTTTCAATAAAGGATCTGCTTTTTCTGTTACTATTCTAATACCGTTGCAAATTTTTCTTTCCCTTGTTTTAGGCAACACCATAAGCCAAATTTTCATCTCTGCCAGCTGACATCACCAACAAAATAGTGATTTTTACTGTGTCACCGTGAAAAACATGCCCAGACTTGGGTGCTTTAAGGGTAGCACTCTGACCACAGTAAATTTCAGAAGGCTACAGTCAAACTTAACATCAAGAATTAATCATTATTCTACTGTCACTGTGTGAGTGCAGGGGAGAGCATTCTTAAACAGGAAAAGCCACTTTGCACAGTGTTTGTCACCTGTAACAATCCGTTCCGTAGGGACACTCGGGCCGGCTGTCATCCTGAGCCACCAGCTCCATGGCATGGTAGTCATCATCATTAGGGTGACTGAACTGCTGGAAGTGAACGGGATTCTTCCTGCAACAGACAAATATACACCAAAAACTGACTGCTCCATTTCAATACAAGAAAGGGAGATACAAAATGTGCTACTGAATCACTGATGGCTCGTTTTGCTGTGGTTACATGAAGAGGAGCTTTTAATGTTTAACCTGATGCAGAATGTCTGACCTACTTCCAGGGTAACAGAAGAAATTTTGTCTCAGCACCTGCTGTAACAGAGGTTAAATTTTCCTATTTCCTATCAGCTTTAAGGTTCAGACCTCCAACAGGTACACAGTTTGAAAATAACAAATTAGCATGCTGACGTGAAGTTGTACCATAAGACATTAACAACTCCACGTGCAGCTGAGTCAGCGAAAACAGCACACCACTAGCACCCACAACTTCTTGCTCTACACCACTTGAATCTGAGGTGAACAAGTAGCAAGCACAAATTTATGCATTACTGAAAGAACATTTCTACTGCTTCTAGGCAAGAGGTTTGTACACACACCACACAAGACTAGGTAGTCACAAACAACTTAAAGAAGAGTTTTCTTCTTTCCAGAACTGCTGTGATGTTAAAAAGAACACAGAGAAACAGGTTCTGACTTCAGGAGAAATTCATGTGACAGATCAAATATGCTACAACAAACTACATCAAAATTAACATACTGGTAACAAAAGCAAATCCACTTTTCCCCTATAATTTCTTCTTTTTTTTTCAAAGCATAATATTTAGATGCAAGAAAGGTGAGATATTTTAATAAATTGTTTTCCAAAAGACATCCAAAAAATACTTCAGTGATTACCACAATTATTCCCAGAATACATAACCTCTAGTGTGTTTGTGCAAATTATAAAAGTGAAGTGCCTGCCTCAAGCAGGAGGAATGACAACTTTCAGCTGCAGAGTACTTACTGCTTCAACTTAACACTTCTTACAGCTGCATTTAGAAGGAAGCATGGAACACACCAGGGATGTGTGCATCCAGCTCCATACACAGAGCTTCCTCACTAATCAGAGAAACTCCTTTAAATTCATAAGTACCTCTTCTGAACTTCATATAGGAGAGTCAATATTCATTTCAGCATTTCAACTACCACCATAAGAAAAGAGCATTTGTTACAGCTTTTACAAAATTATGACTTAGACACTGTGAGCTCCACTGGCCATTCAGGCCTCCTTTTAGCATTCAAAAAATACCAGATATTTAGTATTAATTCTTTAAATCTCCATTTGCCAGGTATCTTTCCCTCAGAGAACTCCACAAGCAAGCTACAGATAAACTCTTCAAAGAGCCACTTACCAAAGATCCAACATCCCTTGGATCTACTTACATAGGTGACAGCTTCTTGTCCTCGTCTTTTGTTGCTTCTGCAAACTGTAGGGTAATTGAATCATGTTTCACTAGAAACTATTGCAAATTCTCATGAAACATCACTTGCTGTGACAAATTCAGACTGGCTGCCTATTTCTTTCCCCATTTAAAAATAAATGGGATGAAACCAAGTCATTTCAGAGGCCATTTGCTTTGTTTTCTCAACACACAGAGCTAACATCCTTGGAATAATAGCAAGAATTTCCAGTCACTTGAAACACAATTTATCTTCTCAAAGGGATACAGCAGCACCTGATGTTCTTTGAATTAATGTCAATCTTTATTCCTACAGGAAGATACATATAGCAACATAGTGGCCAAGGAATAAAGGCCTAAGAGCTGTCAATTAGCCAATCTATTGTATTTTAGGAAATATCCATTTCTTTTTTAAGATTTGCTTCACAGCCTACTTGGACAACACTGAACAGCCATTATTGGAGGAGAGGAAAAAAAAACAGAAAAAGAAGCAGGGAAGAAAGAAGGAAGAGCAATGAAAGGGTTGTGATATACAAGTTCTTGGTACTAGGCTCCAGGAGTTTTTGGGCCAGTACATGATGCTCCTCAAATTATACATTACCTGTGGAGAACCCTGACCATGTCCTATCCTAGATGCTCAGGACTAGCTGAAACATCCTATTTTACCCTACCTTTACCTGGATAATTTGTAGTTATTCTATGTGTAGTGTAACAACACCCAGCAAAATAAAAGGAAGCAGAGAAGTGCATAGCTAAACAGCAAACATTTTCCCTTTTTTCAAAAAGCCCTAAGGCTTCTTCCTTACAGGTTTTGTTTGAGGTTTTTTTATTATTTATTCAGAGACATAAGATATTTGAGTTACAGGAGCACATCTATCACACTCTAAGTTGCACTCCAAAGTTAACTGTTTCACAACAAAGCTTCAATGCACAGGAATGTGCTAATTTATGTAATCAAAACAAAATCATTAGGTTTTACTTCCATGAAAAGTAATCAATTAAAAGCCTGTTTTAATAATAAAGTTTTATGATCATTGCCTTTATACAAAGATAATGACAGAGTTACTGCAGCTTTGCTTTCACAGAAGCTCTAAATTTGTGTACTCACACTTCATGATGCAGGAAACTATGTGAACAAAAACTGTGCAAATAAAACTGTAGCACGTTTTCAGAATCAATGCAGTCATCTCAAGCAGAAGGTGAGTACTTCTCAGTGAAATATTTAGGACAGTTATTCACCTGTGTAGCTACCAAAAGCAACTTTTAAAACTTTTTGTAAAGCAAATTTAACTGACCCGTTCAGAATCCCTGCCTCCTCACAATCCCACACAAAGACCCCCTTGCCATCTCAAGGGCTTATTTTTCCAGCTACTGGAAAAACCTGCTAGTGAAAATGTAATGAATTACCAGCTCTACTTATAAAGCCATAAAATTCAAGCCTGAAGTTTTGCCACAACTGCAAATAACATGTTTTGAAGTTCTGTATTTTAAGTCTTACAACAAGACAGGACTCCAAAAGAAGACAGATGTAGGTCTCTAGCTGATTTACAAGCTTAGGGTGAAAGGAAAAATACTTATTTCATCAACAAAAAAACAGCAAAGTATTTAGAAGAACCCACAAACAAATCCAAACACTGGTTGAGCATCACCTGCTCACACAGTTCAGGGAGAGATTCACACACTCCCACTCAGCAGAGGTGAGTTCCAGTTTCAGAGCTAAGAGTTCAGGTCTACCATACCCCTTCTATGTGGCCCTTGAAAAGGGTGGCAGTGGTGGATTTACTTTTATTTTAATTTCCTATTCTGCTAATTTCAGAAAAGCAAGCAACAGACAAGAAAAAGAACACATCACAGTATTCAGAGAGTGAGTTCCTCCACAACAAATACAGGCAGCTGCAACATACACAGAGCACTTTTGTCTCCTAACGATAACAGCAGTTCCTTTGAATTTGGTAAAGGTGCAGGCCACCTCAGAAAGTGACACTGAAGGTGACA
Organism: Climacteris rufus; assembly: GCA_013398175.1. Classification (NCBI taxonomy): domain Eukaryota; kingdom Metazoa; phylum Chordata; class Aves; order Passeriformes; family Climacteridae; genus Climacteris; species Climacteris rufus. The sequence continues at coordinate 565,701 of VZRZ01000050.1, read as the reverse complement.
AGAAGAATCCTTGGGGCAAAAAGTGTGCATCATGTTTTATTCTCTCAAAAGCAGTGTTTTCAAATTCACAAATGAAGAAACTGAACCATGGGTTACAAAGTTACTTCCTGAACATTTTTTTAAGACAGGCATAAGAAATGTAGCCAAATTACTGGAACTAACACTTCATCTTTGCTCTAACACCTTTGCCACCAGTGAAGAAACAGCTACTTAGGAGCCTTGAATTAAAAGGAAATACAAGGACAGACTACAAAGCACATTTCTTTTGCTGTGAGTAGACAGGTTGAGTCTCATAACATTTCCTGAAGATCAAAGCTGACACTTTTGATGCTCCCTATTTACAAATTTCTCTGACAGACCGCTACATGCTATTTCAGAGCAGTCTTTTCTTTTTAGAAAGCAATACTATCCAAAAGTATTGCTGCCAAATCTTACAGTCAAGAGACCCAGGAAGCAATGTGCACATACAGATTCCTAATCCCTATTATGTGTACCTAAGATTTGCCTTCCTAAAGATTAGGAATATTTCATCATATCAGGGCATTACATCATTTTAATACTCATACAGGGCAAAACTTGTCTGAGCAAAATTCAAAGCAGGTGGAGCAAACCAGAGGCTGCATTTGAACTACTGGATCAACTGAACTGTCTAATAAAACATGTTATTGTCATAATCATTAAGGGAAAAAAATGAGATATGTGACAGCTACATGAAAACTGACATGTTGATGTGCTTGTAAATAAACAGCTTTACAGTTTTGATACACACAGTTATCTCATCATCAGGCCCAGTCACCTGTGCTTGCTTGCTTCCTAATCAAACTCACTGTTTTTCTTACTGCTGAAGCCCCTTGGGGGAAGATTAAAAAAAGTCATTAAAAAAAATCACAGGATCCCGTTCCCTGGATTAGCCTTATCTTTTGTATTTACAAGGTACATACATGGGATTACCTAGAGCTCAAAACCTTCTCCTAAATGTAGTTCTCAGGTCACACTGTCTAGACTCAAGAGCACCTCTAGATTTCCTTCAATACAGCACCACAGCACACCACAGATCTTTTCTGGGCAGAAAGAACCAGCAGGAAGCCAGGCACCCAGCACTTGTGCTTTGGAATTTCACCAGAACGTTTGTATGATGAATCTTCCGCCAGCTCCACCTTGAAAGAATATTAGTGGGTGAAAGAGAAGAGGAAAAAACGCCAATTGTTCCTTACTTCCAGTATTTCCAAAGACAATGACCAGATAAGGGTTAACTCCAAGTTCCCAAGTATGCTTTGTTCTGGTTTTAGGGGGCAATAAAAGCTTTAAAAAATGGCAGAAAGGCCATGTTGTAATAAAATAAATTCTTGATTATTTAGGGATAACAAATAATAAATATTTTAAACATTCAGATCACAAAGCATGCAATAACTTCAATAAACACAATAATCTTTCATGTAAAGCTCACCTGCTAACAAAACAAACCTACAGGGTCTATGTTGGGCATTTCAACCTTTAACATCTCTTCTCCCTGCTGGTACCTGTTACTGTACACACACGTCTTTAATTTCTTTTTTTTTAAATCTTTTATTTCCTACAACACTTAATCTTTTAATTTGCTCAAGTACTTCATCCCTTATTTGGGTTATATTAGCAGTTAGCAAGACATCTTGGCTCTCCCTTTTATCCTTCTAAAATTATTATTCTGCCATTTGTTCCTCATCAGTCCCCTGTTCACCAGAATACTTTTTTCCAAATCAAAGCTTGTAACAACTTTACAGTTTTCTCTTCCATAGCTAATACGTTAGTTCTAAATACCAATCTAGCCCAAGCTAGTTTTAATTTTGCTTTACCTGTAACAGCCACTTCCATACATGCAAGGTGTCCTCTTAGGCTGGATCTGTTTGGAGCTTTCTGAAGCATCTGCACTTCTGGTTGAATCAGAAATCTCAGTGTTGTAATCCAGATTTGCATCAGGCTCAAGAATCCCTTCCTGGGCACCAAAATATTGGGAAGTCCTGCCCCAGTGAGCTTGTTGGCTTGGAGAACCAGTAATCTGCTCTTTGTTTTCTGTTTCCTCAATTCTATTGTCTTTACTGGAGATCTGACCTACTCTTTTAGAGCATTTGCTATGCAGCTGCCTATCATTTTTTTCCAGAGAACTTCCAGGGTTTTTTGTTCCAGTCTTGCCATTTCCTTCCATATCTCTCATGGTATTCTCAAGAGGAAATCCAGATGTATTCTGTGGAACAAGGTTACATTTTGAAGAACCTGAAAATTTACACTCCTCAGAATTAAAAGCTTCAAGGTCAAATCGCGCCTCCTCATTCCTCCTTTCAAAACTAGAGTCATAGAACAGCCCAAGTTAAAAAGGCCCTTGAAAGATTGTCTGGTCCAGACTTTGAAAAACTTCTACTCCACTTTCCAAATTCAAGTTCACTGCTACACACAGCTGCTGAATGAAAGGCTCAAGTAAAGAAAATATACACAGCACATAGTCTTAAAGAAAAACTTATCCTACAGCTCCCATTCTCAGCTTCAGTTCCCTCACAACATGAGCTCTTCTCTCCCCACCTCAGTTTGTGAACAGCCCGAGGACTTTAGTTTGAATTAACTTCCAATTAAAAGTACTGCTCCTGAAAAAAATTAATGAGGATTATACAGGTGAAGGTGTAGTAGACTGTAGAAGAATGTAGACTCCTACACAATAATCAATTTAAATTATTAAGGAATTACTTAAGCACCAAGATATATGGAGCATACATGTATTTATCTATATAGAAGATATATGGGAACTCAGGACACACAGCTTAATCCCACCCTGATACATCTTCAATACCTCAGCTTGTGACTCTAAATCATAACAGTCTGTCACAGACACCATCAGGCAAATATTCCAGTTTTCACACAGACTGCATTTTAAATTTTGGAACAAATGTACATTTGAAATGAGAGATGTGTTCTTTAGAAAAAGAATATGAAATACATAACCAAGGGAAGAACACTGTCCTGACAACTGAGATGTTACCAGGAAGCATATCTACATTCCAGGCTGAACTACTTTGATACATCTCAGAACTACTCAAAGGTCTCTGCTCTCTACAGATTATTATCTGTTTTCCCTCCAGTAAATTTATACTTAGTTTACACAGATGTTTTTGGCACAGCTTGAAAATCAGCCAGTGATTTCCTATTTGATTTTGTTCCTTTCAGTGCAAGTCTCATAAAATGTTATCCAAAACCAGAGACAATTACACTTGAGCAGCAATGTGATTAAGAAAGGGCCAAGTCAGCATTAATATCAGATGATCCTGACAGAAGCAACTCAACTCGGAGACAAAAACAACTCTCAAAATAAAGCTCAGCAATCAACTGCAACTTAATAACCCTTCCTTTGCAAAAGGAGGCATAAATTACTGTAATTTGCCGGTACCACTTGCGAGCTGTTCCCGGGTATTTCAGCCCGCTGCCTGTATTGCACACAGGGTTCTGACGTGGATGAGGATCAGTTTTGATCCCGGAAAGCCAAAGCCACCGCGCCCAGCACTGGGAGCACGGGCGGGGCCTCGGCGCCCTCCGGCGGCTGCCGCCTACTACAACAATTCAATTATCTTTGCTTTCTTCCCCACAGAACCCTTTCTCAATCGCCTGAAACATTGACAACAGGACCGCAATTTAGGCTCTGATGTCCAAATGACAGTCTTTCAGAGCTCTCTGTGGTTATTACTCTTGCTTGCCCTAATCCATCAGCTTTTCTGCAAAGTCCTGAAGGCAATATCTTAAGCTGCACTTGACATTAAAATGATTTATGAAATTATCAGGTGAAAATAAGTAAGGCTTCCTTACAAATTGCAAAACTGAATAATTCACTATGTAGTCACTCACCTTAAAATCTGACAAAGAGAAAACAGCTCAGCAGCTGTTACTAGTACACCCAGTGGACCCCTGTTATACCAATGAAGACTTTGCTCTCCAGAAGCAGTTTGTTTCAATTAAACTTAAAACCAAAACCCCAATAATTTTCAGTATCAAAAGCATTTTAAGTACATTTTATCAGGTCCTAAAACAGACCCAGACAATTCTAATGCCAGACATTAAAAACTCCTCCCCAAGCGGTTCACTCAAAGGAAAAGTCAGTGAAGCCCTCAGTTTGCTCTCACCAGAATGTTTTGTTTATCTTTAGCAATGATCTTTCTCTTTTTACCACTTGCAGGGTGTTTTTAGAAAGGATTTGGTCACCTGTAAATGCAGCTGTATTGTAAGGCCACAGACACACTGGAGCAGCTGGACCAAAGGGTCTGTTCACTCATTGCCACAAATCCTTTTTGGTTTCAGATTACTTTTTTTTTGCCCCTTTCCTTCCTTTGACTCAGATTTTGAGATGGTGGCATAAGCACACTGCATGCTACCTTCCTTTGAAACACAGAAGTTGCTGAGCCCCACACCAAAATTATCTGACCATAGATCCTCACCTACTAGAACAGCAACAGCTTGGGCAAAGCCCAGTGTCCCATTATACCAGTGTCACACCATCAGCTACCCCTAAAGGTTCTCAGAGATAGAAACCACGAGCACCAAGCCATTCCTAGCACCAGTGCTTTGGTCCACATCTTCTGCCTCTTGCTGCAAAGCTCAAAGTCTGGCATTTATGTGGGACATTTGGGGCCCAGGTCCCAGATCCTTCAAAGGAAATGCAGAAAACCAAATCTTTGAGGCTTTCATCATCCTCGCCACAGAGGTATGCAATGGACTGGTATTTCAAAACAACAAATCACAAGCAGAACAGACAACACAAAGTTGTGTTGTAGACCCAACCTTCAACATGGCATGGCCAACTACATTCTCCCTTCTTGCAGTATCATGGTTCTACCCTGAGCCAAAAAGTTACCTGAGATGAAGGAACAGGGATGGAAAGGCAGCTCCTTTTCCCTTGATGTTGCTCTCTACCTTCAAAATCCTCTATGGTTTCTTCAGAAGCTGATCTTTTTTTCTGCTGCATGTTTACTTCCGGTTTTAATGACTCTGTATGACCTTCTCCCATTCCTTGGCCTTTTTTCTTTCGACTCCCTTAAAAAAAGAAAGAAAAAGGGTACTTTTGGAATGCAATATTTTCAGTGAAATCCTGACACTAGAAATCTAAAGCTGCAATCAAGCAGGGCACTGGGCACACGGCATGAAAAACAGCAGTAGTTGTGAAAATAACTTTTTTAAAAGCTCCAGTAGTGTTTGCATGTATCCCCAGTTCCCTCAAGGCCAGGCCTTCAGATACATCTCACTCACACACACAGCTTCAAATCTCAACACCAACACAATCAAAGCATTCAGTCTCTGAAATAAACATTATATTCACACATATAACAAACATTATAGTACTGGTGGAGAAACAGACAAACAAACCTTACTCCCCAAAAAATACAAAACAAAAAACATAAGAAAACAATCACACCAGTACAGGACTCAACACAGCCAGGTGAAGTCCATGCAATTTTTATACAAACAAGGCAGGAAGAAACAGTCTAGACTTGAAAAGGGGATGAAAGAAAAAAACACCGAAACATAAATTTTCTTTTGCTTCTTATAATTTTTTTCCAAACTAGCTTTTGGGGAAAAGAATAGGCAGCATGGTGGATAGCCCATGACTGAGGTGTTTAAAGCCACAGCTGCCCTTGTCAATGCACACAGTCACCTGTATTTACTGCAGGAGAGAAGGAATAGGTCAGACACTGCGTGAAATACTCCTGTGGGGCTGCTTGGGAATGAAGAACCAAATCCATTACAGCATCTCAGCAGAAACAGCAGCTGGAAAGTCACTAAAGCAGAGCTGCTGCACACAGGGGACCGAACACACACTCACCAGCCACAGTTCACATGTGGACTGACTAACAAAGCAAACTCAGCAGTTTGCACCCAAACCACTTCACACCTATCTCCAGAAGGGCAAGCAGGGTGGGGTGTGCTGCATTCAGCACAGGGAACGACACAAACACTGTTTCCCACTTCTCACTTCTTGGGCCCTCCTGTTCCATCAATAAAAGTCACCAGGGCAATAAATGCCATGCAGAAAGTTTGCCTAATTGCAGTTTTAGAAGCTCCCAGGACCAAAGTCAGACATGTCAGAAAGTTTTCTTGAGCCTGTGCCAATGCAGCACCTTGTGTGTCCCACTGACACTGATTGCTGCTGTCACTGCTGATACTTGGCAGCAGCAGTACATCACATGTTCAGCAATTTCCTTTCTCCAGAAGAAGAGGAGGGAATGCAACACTATTTTAGCCTCATGTTGTTAAGAAACTATCACACTGCCATAAGCTGCTCCTCCTAGTAATTAACATTGGACTAAATAATCAAGTTTTATTCAGTAAGGGTTGAAAAACTAACATACAACACCACCCAAACCCCTCTGCCTTTAAAACCTGTGAAATTAAGTCTAAATTTAAAAGGGTAAAACACCAGTGAATTAAGCGTGGAGAAGGCTTGGAATTAAAGGTACAGAAACTACCTAGAATTCACATATGAAACAGGCAAGTTTATAGGAAAAGGCTCCAGACATTCAATGCTCAGCTGCACAAACAGAGTTTATTATCTGGCATAAAAAAAAAAAAAACAGAAAAAAATTAACTGATGAGAAAGAGCTTCCATAGGACTGGTGACAAAGAAGACAACAGTCTTTGTCAGCTGCTCCACATGGAGCAGTGAAAGAGAAGTAACAAATTAATACTTTCTACCACCACCATTATAAATAAAAAAAAAAAAAATCAAAGCACAGAAACGCATATTGGAATGCAATTGTTATCACACTGCAAACCTACCCCCTGTCATTACAGGCTTGGAAACACTCTGCTCCAGGAGTTCTCTTTCCAGCATCCAAGAAGGAAGCACTCTCTTTCTTTGAACAGATTTTGATTGTTCGCTTCCGTCATCATCAGAAAGAGGAACCTGAAACAACTTTTACTGTTTAGTGCCTTTATTCAGTTACAGAAGAGGGGGGAGAAACTAGATCACAGTTTGTACCCCATTACATTATTCAAACACAGCCTGGGTAACCACCCATTTTTGTATGGGGACCATTGCTCAATTATTTTACTTTTTTTAACAGTTCCTAGTCACTCAGAAAAACAGCATCTACAGGAACATTCATGCAATAACAACAAAACAAAACTTCTTACATCTTTGGAATAAATATCTAAAAGGATACAAACTAAAAGTTTCATAGAAGAGTTTTACCAGCATCTTGCTCTAGAGTTACCACACATAAAGATAGGAGAAAGCACAAGTTCAACAAAAGCTTATTTGTCCAAGAAAAATAAACCCCAAAAACACACAAACAGAAAAGCCTTTCCAGCATTCCTACAATTCTTTTCTCCAGAAAGTAGCCACTCTAAATCTTCTCTGTAAAAACAATGTAAATACACCAAAGTCACATTCATTATTTACTGAAAACAGCACTATGAGTTTGAATTTCCTTAGCCAGTCTGCCCCAGGGGTCTCAGCTACAGCAAAGGCTGACATTTCCTTTGTATAGAAACCACAACACCTCCTTAACTTTCAACACACGCTTATAAATATTAAATTTCATTAAAAACTTAAGCACCCACCTGAAGTCTGGAGGCAGCATCATTACTCATTTTTATGGCTCCCTGTACCTCAGAACTGGAACATGCTGGTTCCACTAACAGTGGAATACAGGACATCTCAACAGCATGAACAGTTGGTGCCGCTTCTGCATCAGCCTCTTGACTTTCTTCTGACAAAGCAAAATCAATTTTAGCTACTCACACATTACAAATATAAACATGAACTTTTGACTTAAAACGGTTGGTCCAAATGTTTGCCATTAATAAATTCACTGTGAAACTGACCGTCACCATCAACTTACAGAGGAATAAATGCATTTTCCTCTTACCTCACACCTGAAGTATTTTGAACAAAAGGCTCTCTAATCACTGCTGACCACTACTGTGGTGTTTTGGGGATGAAGAACATAATTTACCCTGGTTGCTGCGATGACAAAACTTCGACAAAGCTGAAGTTACAGCTTAGAATTTGCTTTATGGTAAATCTGCACAACTCCCCAAAATCTATACTAAAAGTCAGGCAACCATTTTAAGATACAGTTTTCAGGATCAGATGCCCACTGAATCCAGCACTTTCCATTAAGTTCTCACTACAGGCTACAAGTCTGCAGATCTGAGCTGACACCAAATACTCAGGAGCTTGTTTAAAATGCCTTTAAAAGTTGAGAGACACTACATCCAAAAAGCTTTTCATGTTGTGAACACACACCCAAACTGCAATTGTTTTTCCTTCAATGCATTGTCTTTCCACTACTCAATTCACCAGCACAAATAAGTAGGGGAAAAAAAAGTCTAATAGCTGCAGTATTCGCTACAGCACTGGGGAGTCTCTGCCAACTCTCCCAGAACTTTCTGCACTGCAGACACGGCACACACTGACCAGCCGAACTCTCTCTTCGTTGCCCCATGAAGAGGAACAGCAGAGGCCAAGTCCTGCCCTCACCCCTTCTGCTCTGCAGGAGCTCACAGAATCCCACGGTGAGTCAGGTTCAATGGGACCACAGTGGTTCATCAGGCCCCACCTCCCTATCCAAGCAGGGTCACTTCAGAGCACATGGCACAGGATTGTGTAGATATGGTTCTGGAATATCTCCGGTGAGGAAGACTCCACACCCTCTCTGGCTGATCTGTTCCATGTGCAGTCGCTGCACAGTACAGCAGCTCTTCCTTACATTCAGGTGGAACTTCCTGTGCATCAGTTCCTGCCCGCTGCCTCTTGTCCTATTGCCCGGCACCACCGAGCAGAGCCTGGTCCATCCTCCTGCCACCCCCCTTTTAGATATTTATACACATGGATGAGGTCCCTTCTCAGCCGGCTGAACAGGACCAGCTCCCTCAGCCTTTCCTCCTAAGAGAGATGCTCCAGTCACGCTCCGCTGGAGCCGAGCTTCCCCCGCCCCTTCCACCCGCGGCGGAGGCGGCTCGGGGCTGCAGCGCTGCCCCTCCAAGCC
>VZRZ01000050.1:487534-556447 GCA_013398175.1 Climacteris rufus | reverse complement strand
CCCGGGCGCTGCCCGCCGCCGCCGCCCGCACACAGCGCGGCCGCGGTGACGCCTCCCCGCCCCGAGGCCGCGGGGATGGCGGAGCGCTCTGCCGGCCGCGACAGCGCCCAGGGAGGCAGAGGAGGACCGGGCGACTTCGTGTCTGCCCTTCCTCCCGAAGTCAGCTCCCGGATTTTCAGCGGGCTGGATGTGGAGAGCTTGTGCCACGCGTCCGTGACGTGCAAGGGCTGGCACCGCGCCATCGAGAGCAACGAGCGGCTGTGGCGGCACCACTGCCTGGCCGTGCGCGCCGTCTGCCAGCGGGAGATCGACTGCGACAGAGGACACGGGTATTCCTGGAAGGTAAATGCACCTCCCGCGGCAGAACGCCGGCAGGGGCATGACCAGGCTGCTGGGATGTGTAAGGAAATGTGTAAGGAAATGACATCAGCGCGTCGCACCCGTCCCAGGGCTGTGGGGAACAGCTGCGGTGACAGCGCGCCCCGGCAGCCGGACATCCGCCAAAAGACACTGAGAGGTGAAGCAAGGCTGTCCCTTTTCCTACCCAGGACACAGCCTGTCCGGCTGGGCATTAGTGCTGCTGCTGCCCCGCACAGCCTCATCATATACAAGCCCTAACATTGGACAAGCTCACGTCCCCACAACAGGGCTGGCAGGGAGAAGATAACATAACCCTGACAGGCAGTGTGTTGGAAACAGGGGTGGAAATCGGTCTGCTGGTTAGGAGTGAGTTCCTGGAAAAACGTCCTGGTTAGCTCTGTCTTAATACAACTCAACTGACACACATTCAGGGGAAAAAGAATAAAATTGGGGAGTAGAAAAGGAAACAAGCGGGAGTTTTTGTAAGTTGTTTAGAAAAATCTTCCCACACACAGACTGCTCCGAGGAGTTTGCCGCAGGTTCAGCTCCAGAGCATCCTGAATGATCTCTCAGTGTTGAATCCAGCCTGTCAGCTCAGGCCGATCAGGAAAGGATCGGATAGCTGGTTCTACAGATTACTCTGGGCCAGCTAGAGGGTAATCCCCCACCTTATTTTAGCTGGTGTGTTTGAGAGCAGCGGGACTGTGAAGGGGTCAAAAAAGAGAAGCGGCAGCAAAAGAAACCAAAGCAGCCACTGTTCTGACATTTCAGTAAAGTTGCTGCACTGTGTGCACAGCCACAAGCAGGTAATGGTTGCCCTTTCAGTGTATGGATCTTGCTACCCTTGCACAGCAGTTTCCAGAACTCCCTGCACTGATTGTCTGTTTTATCTGGAGGGGATTTGAAATGAAAACAACAAACACACCAAGTCTGCATTTTCTTGCCCTAAAAGGTTGGTGGAAGAATCCAGCCAGCTTCCAAACAAGAGGTAAAGGTCACAAATAACATAAACAGAAAGTGAAAGGTGCCTCTTTTAAGGAGGAAGGTGAATTCCTAGTTTGTGTTTTCCATCTTGCCCATCAAAGAATTGAGTAAGGAACAGAAAAGTGGGAATTAAAGTCTGCTTCGCAGCAGCAGTGCATCTTCCTGGGCTTAATGTCTGGCTATCCAAAGGCAGATTGCAAATCCTTTCTCTAGTAGGACTCTTTTGTGCTAAACTTAGTTCTACTGAATGCAGCTTAAATTGGTTCATTTCCAAGATCTGACTGTCTGTGTTTCCACCAGATCACATTGTTGAGAAACTACTGGAAAAGCAAAGTGAAGCAAGAATGGCTGAGTGGGAAATACAGCAACATTCCTTCACAACTCAGCTTGCCAGAGAAAAGCATGTATCCAATGGATGCCGACACGTGGGGAGAAATCCTGGAAGCAGAACTTGAGAGATGAGAAACCAGTGCTGATTCTTGCAACTCAAAAACCTTTTACCAGTAACACACACACTGTTCAACAGTTGTGAATCTGATTTTGAATAATTTTGGATTGATTATTATGAAAGCTTCTAAAAAAAAAGTTATGGGTGTATCTTTTTAATTTGCACTTTATTAATTTTATGTAAAATTCTATATAAGACTAAATATTCAGTTGTAATTTATAAATTTAATGTTCTGTATTGTCAAAAGTATGTTGATTATATTTTCAGTTTGCACTTTTTGTTTTGGAAGAGGTGACTTTTATTAAAAAAAAAAAAGGTGAGTTTGACATGAAATGTATTGCATCAGCAGCACATGAGAGCCCACAAAGGAAGGCTGGGGAAGGGGCAAATCCAACACTGGAAAGAAGAGGACAAGGCAGCCACCTTAGGATCAGCTGAACATTCCCAGTGCCCGTTTCAAGGGACAGAATCCTCACAAGGATCTCTGAACTTGCACTCACAGAAGTGTTAGTTCTTGGTAGTGCTGAATTTCTACTGCCCAGTACTGGAATTTTTGGATTAGGACTCTCAGATCCAGGACAGGATGGAAGGAGACAGGTAACTAACAGTCTCTCAGCCATTAGCTGTGCACATCAGTCATTTGCATGATGAGGAGTAGAGCAAAATTGAACTACTTCAAACAAAAAAACTCAGATAACTATGAGGTAACACAACTACATATATTTTCATAGGTTAAAACACATTGAGAAACCTAGTTTTTTTCTCATTAGCTGATCTAATCACACAGGCATTGCTTTACCAGCACTGATTTTTGGCACCAACTTTAAAAACTGCTGCTAGTAAAACAGGAGCTGCCTGTCATATTACTCAACATAAAAATTACCAATTTATTACCAGTCTGAGTATCACCATTCCCTACATCCTTTGCACTAAAGAATAAAATAAGTGAGAAAATGCTGGGAAGATCCCTGTTGCTTGAGGTATTCCTGCAAAATTCAGTCGCCAATCTGGCACCAGTTTCCTGTAGGAAGACTTCTACCATGCTTGTGGAACTTGGTTAGATTTGAAATCTCTTCATACAACTGCTGTATCTTTTCTAAATCATGAGTAGCATATCTAACTGAGACAGCTTTCTCATCAATAACATTGCATGACATGATGGAAAGTTTCTCACACATCTTTATTCCTTGTAGGTAAGTGTTAGTTGTGGCATCAGGAATCCATTGCACTAGGTTTTAAAAATCTCCCTTTACCACCAAAAGAGACTGTTCTTTTGGAATGACTGCTACATTTTCCAAAATGGATGTAAGTCCCCCAAATTCACTGAAGCTTCTGCTGTCACCCTGCTGCCAAGCATGTCTAAAGTGTAACTCAGAGTAAAGGGCATTGCTAAGTATAGAGGTCAAATAGCACAAAGGTCAATGAATTGCAAACAGTGCTTCCCCTATTATTAGCTATTTTGCTCTAAGATTATGTCTAGTTAGCTCAAATGGAACAAAAAAAAAAAACAACACCAAAACCCACATCCAAGCCCACTGAAGGTGCTCACAGCGTGTTTTACCCTGACTTTGAGAGAGCTAGAAGTGAAAAAAAGTGCATCTAAATTAATAAAGAAGAAAACAATACTAGCAGTATATTCTCATATTCTCATCAACTGAAAACTGCCCAATTTTTTTAATCATCAGATAGGGAAACTGCACAATAATGCATCTAGTCCTTCACCCTTCTTATCCAGCCTCCTCTGTTACCTCCAGTCTGTAACTCCACACATTTATCTCCTATTCCTGCTCCTTTCATGCCCTTCAGCTGTCAGTTCTCATCTATTTGTCTCAGGATACAGTTTGTAAATAGAATAATTATTCTGATATGAATCCTAACATTTACTTCACTGTGCACTTATCTGTAGCTTTTCCCCATTCTTGAATGTGCATTAAGAATCCCCAGTATCTGTTGTGCCTCTGTTCAGATCAGGTGGCTGTGCCTCTTTAAACACAAGGAATTAAATATGCAGCTATGCAATTACACAAGGCCTGGATCTTTAAACCTGGAATAACAGTGGTTTAAATTTCTTGTGAAAAACCTATTATTGAAAGAAAAAAAGTATTTAAGTACAAGTTCTCATAAAAAGGAAGTTTTCTTCCCCTCCCCACTCTGACTCCTTCCTTTAAGAGTTTTAATTCCCCCTGGAAATTTCATTACATCAATTCTGGTCATCTGTTCTACTCCTCTGCACCTGCACCATCTACTCAGCCTCCCAGCTCTGCTGCAAGATGGATGTCTTCTCTTCCCTTTAAAGACACCCCAGCAGCATCCATTGCTCCAGCCACTGGCACTCCTTGCACCAGCTGGTTTGGGCTCATCTCTTGCCCCTTCTACCTGCCAACAAAAGCCACCAAGATGCCAGCAACAGGAAGATTGTACGGTGCCTAAATTAGCACCCCTATGTGGGTGTCCTTCCCCAGAGAGCATACTCAGCAGCTAAAACCACCCATGCAAAGCCCACACCGCCTCAGGGCAAGTGTTAGCTACCCTCACAGCTTGGTGGCTGGTGAAACCCTCTTTCCGCTCCAGTGCTCCCCTCTTACCCATAAGCTTTTGAGGAAGTGCAAAGTTCTACTTTTGAAAACCCCACCAACCTTCCCACTGCATTCCCACACCACTTTTACCCCCTACTCAGGGGGGTCTCAGCTGCAGAAAGGTGCCCAAGGCATCCATCACCTGGGCTTTCCATTAGCCACCCAACGTTCCTGCCATCCACCTTCCTGCCCACTCAGCTTTCCTAGGATACAGAGGCCTTTGGAGAAAGCACATAAAGCTTGTGTGTGCAGAGCTATTTGCAAATGTCATCTGCCCACAGCCCCCAGCTATGCAACAGGGACCTAAACCAGTCAGGCAGGGGTCTGTGAGGAAAAGAGGTTTCCCTGCTGCACAAAACCCTCTGAGCTGTTGCACACAGCTAGAATTCAAAAACACCAGCACTGAAGCTCAACCCAGCCCCCCAGGTTGGCATTTTATTTCTGCATCTCCAAAACCACCTGTGGTGTTTTTAATAACACCTTTTGGTGTTAGAACCTTCCCTGCAAGTACTCACTGTTGCAGTGCTCCATTTTTGAAGCAAGGAGCTGACAGTGTGGCTTTATTTCATCGTGGTGCAGGATGTGGCTTTGGGCCATTGCCATTAAAAGATGAAATGGAAAAGCAAGCACGAGGTATTTAATCACCACAGACTTTTCATCAGACCACTCAAATTTCAAGGCTGATTTTGTCAAGTGTTTCTGCCAATAGGCAGAAACATGCAGATTGGCATGTCTTTATCTTGATCATCTTTGAAAGGTACCAAGTGACAAAGTTATCCCAAATGAAGACAGAACAGTTGGGCTCAGGACTGGGATCAGCTGCTTCAGCCCATCAGAGCTGAAAGGAAGACAATAAAAGCATAAGCTGAGAGAAACTACGTGGTGGTATTTTTTTTTATTTTCCCTCCAAATGAACTTGGAATGAGGCATATTGTATTCCCAAGAGCATGTTGACACTTGGCAGTTGTTTTTCACCATATTGCTTGTTCAGAAAAGCCCATCTCCAAAGCCATGGAAGAAGTCACCTGCTGCATTTAATACCACAAGTCAGGGGCAGCTTCTGATCTGCACAATGCTAAGAATTGGGTGTTGGGAGCCGGGAGGGGTTCAGACCTCAGTGTTAAGGGCTAGACCCACTTCTGCTATCCTGGTAACCAAAAAAACCCAAGCTACAACTGTGGGTAGAAAGGGAAGAAGGAGAGAGGTGATGGACTGCAAACCCAGAGATCCCGGGGGACCTACCAAGGTGAGACCCAAGAGGATAATTCCATGTACTGGCACAGTTCACTGCAGCCTCCCCCACCTCCTCAGAATTGCCCTATCCAGCCCTGCCACCCATGTCCAGCAACTGTGGATTTACGAAGCCAGAGGGGAATAAAACCCAGCCTGGTAGAGCATGCAAATTAGGTACAACATTAGCTGGTTTTGACTCATGTTTAGAAATGTTATTAGAACCACACATGTTGGTTTTAATGTGCAGTCCTTATAAACCTTAAGAGGCAAAGGAGCTGCTGTTTGCCAGTCCACGGGTGCTGACTGCATGGACAGTTCTGTTGCTGAGACATTTCAAGCTATACACAAAGCCTACTCCAGGTGCCACAGGACACCAGTGGCCAGGAGATAATGTATCAGCCTTCGCACCAAATGTTGCTTCTAAACATCTCCGTGGTCTCAGAACACCAAAAACAAAAGACCATAACATGTTGCCAGCTGCCTAGTGGAAGATTCAGATTGAAGAGTTGAACTGAACAGAGAGAGGGAGTTGAGGGAACAGAGAGAAAACTTCAAGCAAACAAACCAGCCACTTTAGGCCTTTAGTCCTTATACGGGAAAAAAAGGAAAAGCTGAGAAAGAAAGTATTTTTTTGCAGCAGCATCTAACAACTAATAAATTAAATATTACAATACCCCGTAAGAACTATACTCATCTGTTCCACTGAAGGAATATTTTCAATAGCTTCCGCTACTTTCCCATCACATTGCTAAAGAACAAGAGCGCTGAACAAATATAACTGGGAGATCCTAGCACCTAGGTTTCACCAGGTACACTACAGAGCCACTTAATAGCATAGCCAATGACAAAAACGTGCCTAAAGTCACCTGGTGTGGCTGACCAAAATCAACTTTTCTAATGTACCTTTATTTTTGAACATCACTGGCTTGTAGACAATTTTTTTCACTAAGTTATACTGCTCTTTAAAGTCATTTTAAAATGCAGCTCATCAACATATGTGCTTAGTGATAACAACACTGGGGACTGCTCAAACAGGGACATTATAACAGCACCCAGTACTCACAGAGCAACTACACATCTGTGTACAGCTTTTAAGTGTGAGGAGATGAGAGGAAGTTTTAACTGTTCTAAGGGGGTGACTAAAAACCACATGGTATGTTGTAGCAATTTTAAAATGCCACTAGGCATTTATGTTTTCTTATCCAAGATCCACTCTATGATGCCTAAAAGCAGAAACACAAGCTCTCTTTCAGGATGTTTATGTCAAAATAGTTATAAAAAGAAGGATATGGGGCAGGGCAGAAGAGAAGAAAGGAAAAATTGAAGAATGTAACTTGGGAAAGGTATTGTTCCTTTAGGTAAAAATATTAATTAAAAGAAATGCAAACCAACAAATCAACCTTATTTTACCACTTATATAAGAGAATCATGAAAGATTTGCTTTTAGCAAAAAACTGCATAAGAGTGTTAGAAGCCTGATATAAGCAGCTCTTATTCAAAAATATCTCACACATGTGCATTGATTTTGTTACTGTATTTTGACCATCATATACTTGGGAAACACAGTAACTTTAGCCTTCAAAAGCAGGACAGCTACATACACATATAGCAGAAGCAATGAAGGACAGAAGAGAGAGTTTTATGGTTTTCTTTTGATATACTTTGGTGCTTTAAGAAAGGATTTTCAGACTTTTCTTTTATGATGTGGAAGCAGGTACATGAAAAGACTGATGATATTTATATAATTGATACTCTTTTCACCTGCAATAGGCTGTTCTAGTATATTTGATAGAGAGGGGCTAATGGTAACACTCTAAGAACAGAGTTCTCAATGTCCTTTTAATATCTGACTTTGAGGATATATGAAAGTTGGGGTGTCTAGTTGTTTGGGATTTTTAAATTAAACTAGTCAATCCCCAGGTTCTTTTCCCGTCCCTTGATCACTTCAGTTTATTAATGTTCAAAATTGTGGTAAAAGACATACTGAAGGCAAATGTTAAAAAATACTAACATCATCTCTCTCCCTTTCAAGTGCTGGAAGCAAAATTCCATCACTTTTATCAGCATTTCCCTTTGATTCTTTTCCTCCCTGCTGCTCAGTCATCTTTTAGGGAGCTGAAGAAAGAGGGAATGGTATTGCCATATTAAAAGAAAGGCAGAAAGTGAAGAGTTTTACTGCAGCCCATTACACTTAACAGTGAAAGTCTAATGAAGTATGAAAAGCAGCATTTCACTCAGCTTTCATAGTCTTACTCTCCTTTTCACCCAACTGGAAGGAAAAAAAAATTAAGCAATCTACCAGAACCAGAAACAAAGTGTGGAAAACCACAGTTTTGGTTCTAAATGCAAAGCAGGAAGTCCTATGTTCTAATCACCCCCCTCCCAACCTTATTTTTAAGCCAGATGAGAAGTTCTATTTCAAGAAGTCTGATGAGTAACAACAAAAGAAGAACCTTGTTTTCTGTCAGAGTTCACCCTGAGCACAGGAGAATCTCTATACATCAATGAGAAGACCAGAGTTCACAAGCAAAAATATGTGCACTTTTCCAAACACAAACTGAAGGCACACACACAAATACCAACAGCCTGCAGAGGACTCTTATCTACTCATTTTGCTTTTTCCTTCTGGTAGTCTTCTACAGTTTTAAAAGTACAAACCCAAAAAGAACAGCAAAAAACCCAACCCAACGCCACCCCAGCATCCTCCCAAAAAAACGCTCAGCCTACTTAAATATTTCTGGCCCCCACCAAAAAGATTATTTAAGGAAATTGTTTCTGGATTTAAGCTTTGCCCAAGCCTGAGGAAATTGTGTCTGGATTTCAGTGTTGCCCAAGCCTGAACTCAGAACAAATGAAGCCACGTTACAAACATTTTCACATCAGTGAAAAACACTAATCAAGAGCCCTATGAAGCAAGTAGTTTAAACTTAAAATAACTTCTCAAATATTTGAGAAAAAATTAGGGGGAAGGAAAAATTGGTGTTTAGCATTTGTAGTAAAGTGAACTCTAAGCCAAAGACAGAAGCAGTACTACTGCACGGTAGAGTTACATGCAATATTGTGAGATGAAAATAAAAACTTGCTAAAAGAGAGGTTTGACAGTAATCATTAGACACCTCAGAGGCCTTAACTAGTTCTTTGTCTTTCTGAACAAACTTTGATTAAATATTACTAAATAAACTGTTCTATTACTAAAACATTTTCAGTAGACCTTTAACATTTTCTGTTACCTATTCTTTCAAATAAAAAGCAAAGACAGC
Source organism: Climacteris rufus (assembly GCA_013398175.1). Classification (NCBI taxonomy): domain Eukaryota; kingdom Metazoa; phylum Chordata; class Aves; order Passeriformes; family Climacteridae; genus Climacteris; species Climacteris rufus. Next base: position 547,586 of record VZRZ01000050.1, on the reverse strand, counting down.
ACACTGCAAAGAACAGCATCAAAATAACTACACTTAGCAAAAGTAATATTAACCTCACCCTTCAGAAGAAAACTGCAAGGCAGGAAAAGCAAACAGCTCTTTGCAAAAAAAAAGTACTAGAGACATATTAAGCCTAAACTACCTCCATATGTGGTGTTTATTGGATTATAAGTAACACCTGTGGCTGAAAGCTTGTTGGGCTGAGGTTATTATGTTTTTAGTATCTGTGTGTGTGTGGTTTGGTTTGTCCTGTTTTCTTTTAAACTTCATTTTAAAATGGAAGTAGGAGCATTGTGTCCACATGGGTGTTTTTATGGGTGCTTGGTCAATCAACATTCTCAGAAATCCATCCCTGACTTCAGTAAGCACATAGTCAGTGTTCCAGGGAAGGAAAACTGCTTGGTGCAAGATGTGGCAAGTCATCCATGAACTTAAGAGGATATTCTATATTCTATATTATATTATATTGTATTATATTATGCAAGTCTTTCAGTAACTAGAGATTATAAATACAGTCCTTATCCACAATGGTTTCTTTTGCTGTCCTTTAGACTAGTTCATGTTACAAATAAAAAATAAACTGATGTTGATGTAATTGCTGAGGGCATAGTAGAAGTGTGATTTAAATAGTCAGAATGTGAAAGTTAGAGGAAGCATGACACATGTAAGTCTGCTCTTCTGTTTTCTCCCTTTTGTTTAGTAGTTCCTTGCACCAGGCTGGCTCTCTCTTCTCTTGTGACAGTATTCAGGATCTGTGCCTCTTCCCTTCCATGTCTTCTGAGTAACTAGGCTGGCCTCATCATCTTTGACAGACTTGTAGTTACTTTTTAATAGTGAATTCCCTTGGACAAGATTTCTCACTGCTGCCAAGAAGAGACACCTACAAACCCTTGTGTCTTCAGAACCATTACCTATGAGATTAGAGGCCACATCAATATAGGCTGGTACAAAAATAAAAGTTCTTCCATAAATACACTGACTAGCACACTCTACCTGAGAAAACACCATTCCTAAGTGGACAGCCATACCCTGGACTGGGCACAAATTAAAATGACAAAGCCATAGACTGGCAACACATTTTAGTTTTATTAAAAAGTGGTAGTCACATCCCTCCTTTGGTAAGCTGGACAAGTTTCTGTTTGGTTGTATGGGGCGGGTTTTTCTATTTTCCTGTGCCCTTGGGTATTTTTGGGTTAATGAGCTCTGAAAGCAAAAATAAGCAGTGACAAGCAGCAATTATCAAGAAAGCAGGCTGAGCATACAGTGTGTCTTTTTACCACGAGTCTTCCTTCCTCAGAATGACCCACCCGACTTCAGCAATCCTGTCAGCTCGCATGAGAGCCAGGAAATGCCTGCCTGAAGCTGATTTCTGCTGGCCAGCTTAAATGGACATCACAATGCAGTGTCTGCCTGCCTGGTGCTCCTGCAAGGCTGTGGTTTTTTGTTTGCAAGGCAACAGAGCTTCAGGCTCATTAGCTCAGCTACAGGTATAATTAAGCAGAGCTGAAGAGAAGCTTTAACTTCACATTTATTTTTAGATGGAAAATATTCAAATAAGAATTCTTAAGGATAAAGTACCTTATTAGATCTATGAACAGAGTTTTAAAGGTTTTGAAGTTTACTTGTACTCCAACATCAGTCTGTACTAGGAATGGTCTACATGCAGAATCTGACATTAACTTGACTTTTGACTCCTCCTTAAAGTTTAAGAATTAGAAGTTTGTTTGATATACAGTCAGACAAAAATGCAAGGATTGATCAGGTGAACTGACCCTATCAAATAACATTTATTTCAGTTACAAACACAAGGTCTCTCTTATATTACTAAGGTACAGAATCAAGGACTGAGTACATTGCTGGAGGTTAAAAAAGGAAAACCTAATCACACCCACATCAGTCAATAGTTCAAGTAACCAACCCATGGATCCTTTCCCTTCTCCTGCAAGAGTCTTAATTCAAATACAGTATAGTACCTGACACCCCAGCATCTGCTTTGTAGACCTAAATAAAGGGAAACAATGACCCCAGTGCAGGTTCTTGTGGACAAATTTAGCAGGGGTCAAAACTGGGTGATACAGAGTTTTAAGTGAGATTGCTTTGTGCTTGAAATACTGCGGGAAGGGACTTTTCCTCATACTGCTGTCATGGAGCTGTACTTGGTTCCACATGATGTTTTCATAGTTGTCTACATTCTTCCCTCCCTTAATGCTGACAGATTATAAAGGAGTGGATCAGGTTTCCAAGTGAGTTGACTTCTTTCCTTAAATCTATGGCATTATTTGTATAGGTGAACAAGCAGCAAGAAGATCAGGTAAAGAAGAAAGTGTAAAGCTTGTCTGGAGAAGACTGAGTACATGAAAATCCTGAAACACAACACAGGCTGAATAGAGGGTGGTTAATTGAGGTCCTCTCTGTCAGTGACATGACTGTCCCCTGTTAATGGTGAGATTCTCACTATCAGCTCTGACAACAGGTACAACCTTTTCAAGGTAGACTAATTAAGCAGTGCACACTAATATGGCATGTTCTATGTTAAAATTTAGTAAAATATTACCATAACACAAGTGGAAAAATGTTAGTTTGTTAGTGCCCACTATAGAACTGAAACTTCCAACCAATCCTCACCCCCAACTCACAAGCCCTTTTGGGTGATACTGCTTTCTCTTGGTGAAATGCTAAAATTCCATTTCTGTTTTGAGTAACTAATTTCATTTGTCTGTCTTCTTGTTGGCACGTCATCTTCATTTTCCAGTCCTAGCAACTGACTGGATTGCTTTGATCCACTCTGTACGCTCTGTGGATGAGGCTGCTTGCAAGTAGTAGTGGATTTCATTTGCTGTGATGATTTCAAAGAGGATGTTGTCAACATCATATTTCTTGGCTACAGGGAAGAAAGAAGAGAGTCAGCTGTCACAGTATCGACACGAAAGGAAGAGCCAAAGACACCTGTTTCCAGGATTAGAGAGAAGGAAGGAAGGGGGCAAGACCAGCCTTCTTTATTTTTTATATACATTTGGAAATCACTATTCATTGGAGGAAATCAGTTCTTCCTCCCTCAATTACAATAGTCAAAGGAAATGTCCATCAAAATTCTGTGTCCATGAGAAAGGAATGCGAGTGATAAGATACAGTTACAATAACATAGCTATGTTTACAGAAAAGACTGTGAGAACTAGCTACAAAGAAATAAAAACATCCATAACCGCAAGAAGCAGGGCAACAGTCAGCTATGAGAGAATAAAGTCTTGTAGTTTCAATATTTCCTCCTTTGCACACTGTAAGGGGATCTCATTTCTTTCTACAACTGAGCCTGATCAGGCCTTCACAAAGATTGGGTCCAAGAGATGGGTCTTTCTCTCAGAAAAACCACGCATGAATACTGCACATTTCACCTTCAGGAGTCTCTGGTTAGTGGTCTCAAATCATGGAAGGATCTGCAACCCTGCAGACAGATCATATTCCCCAAATCCTCCCATGTCTTACCAGCTACAAAAACAAGCTGTTTGAGTTCATGTCACATTCATCTGTTTCTTTTCTGAGATGCCAAAAAACTTTCTTGCTGGCTATGATAGCCAGCCTCTCACATGGAGAGGAGAATACGTGAAATGAATGTTTCTTGGGCCTTGCAGCAACACATAACTGTTGCTGTTCCCACAACTTCTAGTTTTGGGAGGGAAGGGAAGGTGGACAGTAATAATTTGTTGGCATAACCATTTCTAATATAAAGCTCCCATCTCAAAGGCATCGACTAAAGAGATCAAACTGAGCTTTCTTTGTCCAAAGGCCAGTTATCCTAACACAGGGTGTGTGTCATCCTTTTGACCAGCATTCCTTAAAATACTGACAAAACAGATTCCCTGTTGCTAGCTTTACCACAGTACCCTTCCCCAGTAATTCAGACAGCAAGAGAGAGACCAGTTACTAAAATTACTGAATCACTGTACAGAGATTGCTTTGGAATAAAAAACACTTGTGATTTCAGGCAGATTGAAAGGGGGGTTTTTTTGTACCAAAAACTTATTACAGAGCTTATTCAATATGGTTCCTTACTGTCTGGCATATCTTCCACTGCTGTCACCACACAGCCTCTCAAGTGAATTGCTCCCAGTGGTTCTTCTCCCTGGGGAGGACATGACATCAAAATGGAATGCAACACTTCTGAAACCGTTTACATGTTAATATATGGATACAGTTCCAGAATGGAAACAAAAACATTTGGTTACTTAGTATGTCACCTGGGAAAACAGAACATCTTCAATCTCTGTGTGACATTAAGGGTTGGGGGTATGGTAGGAGAATGGCTTACAAATAAATAGGGAATCTCTTCTGTGATTTAGAATTCGGGATCTGCAGAGTATTTAGCATGGGAATGGGCCCATTAGAATTACACAAGGAATAGAACATCAAGTCTCAGCCTGGCACGGCAAATACCTCAAATATAAAGTGCAAAATTCCTGTATTGTGTTTATTTGCACTTATGATCTAATTTGTTTTCATCAAGTGAGAGTACACATTAATTATAATTAATCACAGATAAGAAGCAAATGTATGGTTCAGTGTTACTTGTTTCCTGGTCTGGGTGGCACTTGGCAGCCAGAGAAACCATCCTTCACTCTGCTTTTCCAGAGGATGGCTAGGCCATGTGAGCACAAACAGTCCCACTGTTCTGCCTGATCTTCCCTGTCACACTGTCATGCAAATACTCCATTCAGATACATCTAGGCACTGGATTCAAAACACACAGGACAATAAAACAAATCTCTCTTACTCCAGCAGGATCATAATAATGAAGATATGCAGGGTCATCTCTTAAAACGAACTTTCTCACTTTCCAGTTCTTCCTCCGATGTCCCTAGGAAAATTCAAGAACAGGAATGTCATGGAACTGTTTTGCCTGCATGCAAATCTTACCCACACAGGAGAGAAGAGGCAAATACAAAAGTGAAAAAACCCTGAATATTCTGGACAGGAAATACTGGAGTAGGACTCGAACCTGCCTTTTCTACATTTCAGTCTTTTGCACAACAACTGGACTATCAAACTGTTCTCTCTTTTTATCTTTCTTGTGTAAAGCAGAAGAGCTTCAACATGGGAAATTCTCCTAAACTTATAATACAGTCTGGTAGTTATGACATTCACATGAGATCTGTGAGAACTAGGTTTAACTGCTTGCCAGAAAACACAGCTACAAAGTGCTCTGCAGGAAGGTATCTTAAACTATGGGCAAGAAGGAGCTAAAAGTCCTTCTGTTCCTGCAAAGATAACAACAAAAAAAATGCTTATCTGGCTTAAGCACCCTGGAGGGCTCATGGCTGAGAAGCTCAGGCAGAAATATCACCACCTTCTGCTATGGATGTAGTGCCTCATGGCCTGTTTTCAAAACTGAAAAGGATGGGTGTGGAAAGTTCAGATCTGCTAAAAGCACAGCAGCAGCAGTGACCCTTCCAAGCAATGACCCACAACTCACTGAGGGTGACCAAATGCAGACTAACACTGGTGGAAGATTGTCATGAATCACTTCCTGTGGCATTTCAAAATACAAGTGTCTCAACTAGCTACTGTTTGCCAGGAAGGTCTTAATAACTAAGCTGATATGAATGTGACAGGGTAAAAGAGCAGCAAGACATGGGTCTAATTTCTTTTGTTGCTTCTGAGTAAACTGATTGAGCAAGAGAAATATGTGTGAGCACCACCAAAAAATTCTTAGGCCCTCAAGGACTATTTTAACAGTGCAGGTTCAGACTCAGCATTAGGAAACATTTCTTTAGAGAGAGGGTGGTTAAGCACTGCAGCAGGCTACCTAGAGAGGTGGTCAATGCCCTCTGTGTGTCAATGTGTAACAAGTATTAACAAAGCCCTTAACAACATGCTTCAACCTTTGGTCAGTCCTGAAGTGGTCTGGCAGTCGGACCAGAGGTTTGTTGCAGGTCCCTTCTACCTGAACCATTCTATTCATTGAAGAATCCTGGTTTTGTCTTCAGTTCACCTGTTTCAACATGGAAACATGACACTCACTGTATTGCTTAAAGTTTTGCTGGAAGGAAAGGTATCCAGTTATTTTCTGTTTTACAGATCAAACCTTAGTGACTGAAACAACTCCTTTGCTGAGGCATGCTGAAAAAGTCTGTGAAAACTGGCAGCTGAATCCCATTGTGTGTCCAGAGGGACACGGGAGTGGCAGCCTTTTTACCTGAGTTCAGTTTTGCATTGTACCAATGACTTGTCACATCTTTTACATTGGGACTATTTCCTAATTAAAGCTATCAACTGTTTTATTTTGTGGAAAGAGCAAAAAACGTTGTAATATTTGTCAAAATCCTGCTACGGTGCTGCAGCAACTGTTCTTTGTGCAAAGGCAAGAGGGACAGATGAAAGCTGGCAAGTGTGGAGATGTCAAAGGGTAGTTTCTCTCTCAGCTAAAGCTTTTAAGCATAAAAGAATAATCTTGCACCCATGTTACATCATCCTAGTGACAGGATGGAACATGGGCAATACTGACCTGTTTCAGCAAACATCCTTGTTTGACAATTGTGCCTCTGAATTCCTCTTTCAGGACCACATCATCATCACTGGAATATCCCTCGCAGAAAAACCCACTGTCTGGCTGCAAGACCACATGAGAAATGTTACAGAGGTCACACAGCTGCTGCATGCTTATGGACATGTACCCATCTGGCTTCTTTTGGCTTCCCTCCACCCTGCTTTTTGCCACCAAAAAAAAAAAAAAANGAAAAAGAAAAGAAAAAAAAAAAGACTGAGAGTTGAGGACCTCTCCAAATCACCATGGGCACATTTCAGTGTGAGGTGGGACTACATTTCTATGATAACAAGTCAGACATTGGCCTGCTGTGGCCTCCTCACACTGCATTGGTATTAAGTCGAACTGGAATAACTCAAAAGCAAGCAGGACACACATGGGCTGCTACAAGAAGATCCCAAGAGGCCACAAGGCTGCCCCTACCAGCAGTGTCTCTGCTGCACAGGTAAAGTCTCCCTAGCATGGACACATTTAGGAAAACAAATGAGTAATGGGAGAGTCTTTTGCTGAAGCCAAGTGAATCTATGTGGTGAATATAAACAGAATTGTAATATCAATTTACTTGTTTTTACTTTACAGAAACATACATTTTTGTTAGCATAAGTCCATAAGCCAAATATCTTTCAAACAGTATTTTACTGTGATCATGATATTGCAAGTTCTTCAAATCAATCAACAGAATATGAAGTAATAAATAGAAAAATTAGGCATGACACCCAGGACAGATTACTGAGGGATATTAAAAACTTTTACTTCTTTGCTCACAGGCAATCTTTGCTCACAGGCTCACACACCTATATAGATTTGATGGCTCTGCACAAAAATGGGTTTGTAGCTTGTGCCACTCTGTGAAGCCGCATGGTAATTACTCTCTTCCCTCCACTGACTCATCAGGGAAGCAGATGGTTAAATTCTGGTCACCAATGCAATTACCAGGAAAAAAGTCTAAGTTAAAAGGAACCCAGCTTGGTCTCAGCACTCAATTCACACTTAGGAAGGTGCCAGAAAAAAATCCCTGTCCTGTTTACAACTATTAAAGTAAGCCAGCTCGTTCTGAGTGTCACAGGAAAAAGACAATACAGATTTCTCCATTTCTGTACAATCTTTCCCTCCAGCAAATAAGAAGTCCAACAGGAAGCATGAGAAAAGAGGAGCATCAGTAAGTCTGAGACAATAAAAAAAACAGAATACAATGCTCACAAAGTAATAGTAGGCATCACTGAGATCTAAGAAGGGGGTGTCTGACAGTCCCTCTGCAGCAGCCTTGGATGTGTCCCCAGCAGGCTGCAGGTATCCTTCACTCAGGAGGGAAGAGGCAAGCAGGAGACCTTCTCTGCGATTTCGGATGGAGTTGCTGGACACCAGCCAGTCAATCACACAGGTGCCTGGTTACAAAGGAACAAAATATCAGCCACCAAACAAGACAGACATGAAGCAGCCTAAAAGTACACAGGAAACAAGCCTACTCCATCTATTCATCAATCTCCTGAAAAATGTTTTTAGCAACAACACAGGGAGCTAATCCAGAAAGGTTCCTGGCCATCCAGTAAGGCACAGCCTTCCCAGCTGATGGCAGGGGCCAAGATTATTCTCAAATATTGTTCCTGATGGAGAAGAGAGCTGGGAGGAGATGCAGGGCTGAGCTGGGAAGCCTCACAGACAGGGACTGGGGAAGTATAAAGGACAGCCAAGCCTGGAAAAGGCAGCTTTACAGGGTGCTGTGCTACTGACATAGTGCTTGGAAACAGGGTGACTTTCATAGAATCACAGAATCGTTAAGGTTGGAAAAGACCTCCAAGATCATCAGTCCAACCATTAACCCAGCACTGCCATGTCCACCACTAAGCTATATCTTCAAGTGCTACATCTATGCGTTTTTGAGCACAAACACAGATTTCACTTGGAGAGAAACAGGAATTACAATGTGACACTGTTACTCAGAATGGAGTAATTCTTCTGTACTTTAGTGTTTCACACGACCATCTACTCAAAAGATTACACCAGTCTTTCTGACACTGGTTAAATTTTGTCCTTCTTTGTTTACCATGGCCATAACTGAACACTTTTTCAAGATCCATCCTTTGAGCACCTCCTGGACTGGTCAAGAAAACATCTCGTTTTCTTCTCAAAATTCTCTGTGCTGCACAGAGGTTAGAGCTGTTTTATCTGTCTTCAGTTTCCCAACTCTGTGCTCCCTTTATTGTGTGGAAAAGAGGGACAAGACCTCCTTACCTGTAAAGCAGTGATTGAACACTCTTTTATCTTTTTCCAGCTTCAACTCCTTTATTCCCTTTTCAGGATCTTTCATTGAGAGGTACAAAGCACTGCATAAAAAGAACCACAGAAACTTAGCAAATAAAATTGTTTTGCCAGTTTGTACAATAATGTCCTTGTCATTCATGGGGGCTTCATGTTTTGTTGGCAAATGGCTCTCCGCAGAGCTGTAGCATGGCTTAGTTTCATCTCCTGCATTGCCTGAAAAATTCAAGTTGCAAAGCCTGGAGCTCTCACTACATCACCATCACAGCTGTGGGAGCAGAGGGTGGAGTGCACAGAGGGCTCACCACATCTCCTTATTTTGAGTATGCAACGATTGTGGTGACTATAGTGTGAAGACAGGAACACCCACTGCTGAGGCACCTTCACAGGGCCCCACAGTCCCAGTAGGAGGGTTCACTGATGTGCTCTGCGTTCACCCAAAGGTCCTGGACTGAGCAGAAAACCTGTCCCTGTCTCAAAGCCTGCATGCTCTCAGATGATCTCGGCGCTGAGCAGTTGTACTCTCTCATAAGGAACACTGCAGGCTCATTTGTATCGTGGTATTTACAGCTCTGAGGCAGAAAATAAGTCATATTTGATTTTTTAAAAGTACTTATAGATTGCTTCCCTTTATCTCTTCTTCTCCCTTTGCCAATTTCATGTTCTCTAGCAGGCACCACACTCCCCTCACCATCCAAAAACTAGGGTAACATCAGTATTTCTCTGGAGAGCAAACAAAAGGTCTAAAATATTTTTGCAATAAATGATTAATTGTATAAAGTGCTTATCCTGACAGAATCACACTTTGGCTGGGGTCTCCTCTTGCACTGCAGTGTGCCCAGAAATCTCCTTATCAGCAAAATCTTTTGATAAATAAGCATGTTTTGGTAAATGATAACGTATTTAAAAAGGGCTTCCCAGTTTTGATTGCTAGCTTATTTCTGCCACATTGTACACACTGAAATTTTTAGTCATGCAGAAAGGGCTGTGAGAGAATCTATAGACAGGCTCATTGCTCTTCCTGACTTATCTGACACACTGCCTGCAGATGAAAGTAAAAGGTGGAGCAGAGCTATGAGAACAAACCTCAGGTTGATTGTTTCAGGCAATCTGATAGACTTTCTTGTGGATTTTCTGGCAAACCTTTGGCCTCCATCTATGTGATGAATTGCTTTCTTGATATCCCTCACCCAGGCATCTCTCTCTTCCAGGTAGGCAGCTTGAAAAAAGTGATCCTGCTGCTTGGCCACAGTGAGCTTGAAGACAAACTGAAATGATACATGATGGGAGGGTTATTTTTAAGTTACTTTGGTGTAGCCAGTTGGGCACGATTAAGGTAGTACCACCACAACATTTAGCCAAAGGGCTATGGAAAGTGCCTTAGAGACAGTTAAAATTATAGAAACTCTGAAACTATGAATGTATTTCCCAAAAATGAGAATAGATCTTTTAAAGGTAGTTGTAAACATAAAAAATAACACCAACCTGAAAAGAAATGAAACCGAAACAAAAACAAACCCCAAAAAACACCCAACAAAGTTCACACTGTTTGAACTGATTTCCATCCAGTGATCTTCTGGATGGAAAATATGGATCTAATTACTCAGGTTTCCACTTCCTCTAAAATACAGTTCCCCATGAGTGAAACTAATTTGTTCTGTAGTTGTATTACAATAAATACCACATGTTCTGACTCAGCAGGTGTCTAAAAATGCCAAGCTAAGCCACAAGCCAACAGCATGACTTGATGAGGGCAAGGAAAACAAAGGCTACTGTCAAAGAGCAGCAAATCTACATCAGTGAAATCAACACACCAAATGAGTCTACTGAATCCCACATTTGTAAATGGTACATTTCTAAACATCCCTGACATGCATCTTCCAAGTTAAGGCCAATGGGAAAAATTCTGACACCCTGAAATGGTGCAGAAGTCCAACTGATTTTCATGGGAGATAGATTTCAAACTTACAAAGCAATGAGTCCTCAAAAATCCATCTCTGACAGAAAAGTAAGCATTTCTTATCTGATACTGTTCATATTTTCAGCAACATGCACCTTTTCTGTTACACAGGAAAGAGCTACATACTGAAAATCAACGTACAGTGCATGAGAAAAGCAAACAGACAGATGTCTCAGAATCCCAATACCCAAGAGTCAGGCTAATTCACCAGATTAACAGGATGAAATACCAAAGCATTGAAGAGATTTTTTACCAAAGGAAAAATTAGCCTTCTCAAAGAGCTGAGTAGCAACATACAGCGAAATGCTACAGAAGAGTTTTCATTTTCTGTACACAGAGCAGACTGGCAGAGCCTTTCTTTTTAGCAGTTAGAAAGTTACGCCACTAAGCTAGACTTCCAGGTTTCCTCTGAAATTGGTAAAGAGGTTGAGTCTCCAGTCCTAGACATGACCAAGCCTCCCTCTGATGATGCATATGTTTGTGCTTTTGAGAAAATTAGACCATTAGACTGAACTAAACACCAACATTTTAGAAAGTTTAAATTGGGACAGATGAATCTAACTATGAGCAACCAAGCATGATAATGCCATTCACAGGAAAACCAAGGGGAAAATGGAAAAAGCCGAAGAATAGCAGAAGTAACATTAAGCAATGATCAAACATCAAATCAAGAACAGCAAACAGTGGTGAATGCATTTTGAAATATAATCTCAAAATATGCAGTTGCAGCCCCTTCTAAACAGGCTTTATCTCTGCTTAACGAATCCAAGAGTGCTTCCTTTCCCTTCAGCACCTGCATTTTGCAATTGATTTAGTAAATAAAGTGTTTTGGTGATGTGCTCTGAACTTTCAATTGAGGCCCTGGTGCAGATACACAAGCTGATCCAAAAGTCTAACCAGGGAAATACAGAAGTTTGCTTCTGACCAAATAGTTCCTGCTCTAAACTGGGCCCAGGCAAGTGAGACTGTACTTAAAACTGACCTAATGAGAATTATCCCATTTTCCACCATACAGAACTCCTGTCCTAAAATTATGCTTTCATTTCTAGCCATATGAACTTAAGAACCAGAATAATCCCCAAGAGCGGAATAATTGTATGGTTTGACATATAACCAGTATGAAGCCAGAATGGAATGCAGAGGCACTGAATTCAGCAGTACAGTAAAGCTGTAAAATGTAAGATGCAAAAATGGAGATACTACGTTTTCAAGGAATACATGTAGAAATTTAGGTTTAAGCATATTGGGCAGTAACTACTCGTAAGAACAATCCTGGTGATGGCTTTGCTCATATGAATGAGCATGTTGAAGTTTTGACTGTTTGAGCAATGCAAATTTTAAGAGAAAATCTGTCTTCAGGGCTACTGTTCTATGGACTTGCAGAACAATCTCACCATCTCAATATGGAGGATCTGCTCCAATGCCTGCTGAAGTAATTCAATTGTTTCCACTGACTTCAGAAAACCCTGCATCAAATCTCACTTATGAAAAGCTATTTGGGGTGCCTCAACTCCTGGGTCTCTGATCTTTTCTTTTCTCTTTGTTATCCCTTAGAAAAGACTCCAACAACTAAAATGAAACTTAATGTAAAGCTCATTACATAAATATGTAATATAAAATAAAGCATAAGATAAAACTCATGGCAGCCAAAGGAATGATCCTCAAAGACTATCACCCTTCCATACAGATGCAATGCACTTTCTGGAAACTGGTACATCCCAAAGGAACCCTTTGGGCAGGTGAGGATCTCTCTCACTCTGTCTTCAGGAGACATTGGATACTTCAGACCTCTGTGCCTACTTTGTTGAATGCACATATGCTGGTGAATTATTCTTCCTTTTTTTGTAAATATGTTACTGTTACTGACATTTCCAAGCAACTACTATGGACCAATATTGATGGTAGAGCCTTTCTGGGAGTTAAAGGAAAAAAAAACAAAACCCAACACAAAACAGTTTGGAAAGGAATGTTTTGTGAGAAAAAATAATTTCTACCATTATAATGTAGGATCTGTGATGCTCTTGAACATAGTGCCATTCATACCTCATGTATAGAGTAAGAAGTGCTGTGTTGAGGGTTGAATAAGATAATTAGCAGAGCATTAACTTTATTCTCTGCCCCATCCTTTGTCTATACTGCCTCAAAGACAGCTTGCAAGAACCCCTTTCTCTTAACAGATATGTCTAAAAAGACTTAGTAAGAATCGAGGTGGGTTTTTTTTTTCATATAAATATGGGTACTGCACAAAAAAGAGAAGAGAAATAAGTAGAAGAAAGAATAGAAGGAGAAAGGAAAGCCAGCCATATCTGACACAAGGGACCCTGACTCCACTTACCACAAAACCTAAGGACGGGTTTAATTATCCTTAATTTAATCATATGAAAAAGTAAAGTTCACTGTCTTAGCAGTCTCAACCTTTCTGTTTTTCTAATGCTCTGACAGAGACGTCTATCTTTAGTCAGGCATCCCTGTGCTAAATTTCTTTAAACTGTAGTTGGATAATATTCCCGATTCTCAGGGACCCCTTTGTCAGAGGAATTCCCAGGGATGCAATGCCTATTTGATAAAACCAAGTTGGCAAAACAACAAATGACTGACTAACAATATGATTCTTTGCTCATATGAGAAATTCTGTTTTATCAACAACTATTTTTCAGGAACTCTATAACAAAACATGTGTGTCACAGCATTTCTCTCCTTCCTGTCTGAGCAAGCCAGTTCCTGCTCCTTGACAATAAATAAATGCTTCCCCTGGTCAAAAAGTAGTTTTCCACAGCTTTATTCTCTGGCAATTAGATTTATATTTTAATTCAGGAGTTGTTGTTATTCAGCTGCAAAATGTCTTCACACCAATGAAATTTAGTTCTGCTCTCTGACTGATGCCTTAGGACTTTTGCTTTTATATTTTCCATATATTTGTAGTCCTGTAGCCTTTTATTGTATAACTATATGGATTCTTAGCTAGCATTTTTCCTACACTGTTAGATAGAGAGATTAAACACACTCCTAAGACCCTACCATAATCTTGCTCCTTCCTGGAACCAAGGACCCCATGTCTCATAACAGGGTATATTCCTAACACCCCGTCATTCCTGCTCCTCTGGGAAGCAAGGACATTTCACTGTCCCATGTCTCATAAAATATAAACCAAAGTAGGGCTAGAAGTTAGAGGGGTCTCAGTAGGGGCTGGGTTCAGCCCCCTACTGATGACCTAATGGACTGCTCTTTTAATTGGACGATACTCAGTTGATATGCTAATTTGTTAAACTTATAAAAACTGTAGAAACCCAGTGTCAGGCATGTATATAGCCACATTATGCACCTTGAAAGCTTTCAATAAAGGACATGCTTTTTTGTCTTACTATTCTAACACTGCTGCAAAGTTTTCTTTCCCTTGTTTTAGGCAACGTGATAGACTCAGACATTTCATAAAAACCAACTAACCAACCAACCAAGCAATCAACCAAAACCCCCCAGTACTTTCCGAATTAGTCCTCATGAAGTGTCCTGAATTCAAATACTACACAAGTCCAAGCCTGCTTGTGACCTCCTAAGGCAAGTGAGAATTGCCACTAGGATGAATGCAAGGAATTTGCAACCAGCAGTCTTTAGCCCCTTCAGTGCTTCCAGAAGTATAAGTATACTGTCAATTGTTTTTATAAAAATAGTACTCACCATTCTTTTGCCAAAATCTTGGCATGGGCTGTGAATGGAGCTTCCTTTTAGTGGGATCATCCCTTTGGGACTGTTATCAGCCTTCCGCTTGTAGAATTCAATTCCATCTTCTAAGAGCACAACCCACATTGGCTTCCAGGTATTAAACATGCTGCCCTGCATCAATAAATCACATATTATGTTCAATGAATCACTCGTCACATGACATCCAAGGAAGATATGACCTTCCAGAGAATGACTGATGCTAAAATGACTACAGTTCATGTCTCAAGGGGAACATACCACAAGCACACCCATCTTACTATGCAGTTAAACGTTGTTAATCTTCTGACCACCACTAATTTCCCCTTGTAGTCACCCTGGCCATGAGTTTTTCCAAAAGTGCATTGCCTGCCACAGCATGTGTTTCTCATCAGTATTGAGTAGTCCCAACCATTGTCTTCAAGATGACATAATGGCAATATTATGAATGATCTTCAAAATTTTTGAATGTGAACTGGCACATTAGGACTGCCTCATTAATGGAGGCATCCTGTGCTGTGTTTAGGACTTGATGCTACAATACAGTCTGCCATTGAGGCTTGGCTGTTTGATAAGAAAGCACATATCTCAGAGGATTTCTAGCCATGTAAGAACACACTGTAAGAGTAGTGAATAGTTTAAGGCCCTGAAGCTTCAGACCTCCAGGTGCTGTGGTGAGGTCTCAAAGAGCTTAATTTCATCCTTTAAAGCTCTTGCTTCCTCTTCCTGAAACACAGCTGTTAGATGGAAGAAATACAGAGATAAAGACAGGGACAGACACTACATACTGAAATACACAGCAAAACTCTCAGGATCTCTGAGGAATGACCCATTTTCTGTGTTTAGCACAATTAACTGCTAGAATTACTAAGACTGTTACACTCCAGCTATGCAACCTCTCTGGTCCTGCCTATAACCAGCTTCAACAGTGGTCACAATCCCAGATCCCAAGTGACTTAGTGCTCAGCCAAATGAACATCTAGATATGCTGAATACCAAGAATTCCTTTGGAGAGTTACCAAAACACAACCAGCATTGGTGGGCCCCAAATCAGAGGCCATTCCTCAAAAATATAAGCTTCCTTTGTCCTTTCTGTCACAAAGAGAGACCTAAATTTATCCTCCTTCTTTCACAACTCCCCCCACAGCATGCCTGTCCTCCTCAGACTATGGCGTCTGAGCAGCACTAAAGCTACAGGTAGAAGCCAGGCAGCCACTGTTGTGCTGTGTAAATGACTTGTTGTGGTTTGTCAAACCTGAGCACTGGGCAGAGTTAGTTACATCTGCATTTTGTATTTCTACAGAAGTGAATAGGACAGAAACACACCAAGTCTTTTTTTTTATTGATTCTTCATAAGAACGCATTCTCTGTCACATCCTTTTTTGCTGCCCTATCTTCCAAGAAAAGCCTTTTGCACTCTGAATCAGACCTTATGTTCAATTGCAGGGTGGTGAGAGAAAACCATCAGCTGAGACCTTATTAAGAGCAGTACTTGGACCTTTTTCCAGCCTCTGCAGCCCTCCCTGGAAGCAGAAGCTCCCTCACAAATTAATGTGACCTTCCAAAGGAAGGTCACTATCCTGGGTGTTCTCTGGAAACACAGATAGAGGAGAAAACTACAAAAGGAGTCTCATGTGGGTACGACATATGGACTGATTGCTCTGTTTTTTGATTTTTTTTTAATGAGCCATAAAAATTTACTGGATTTTGGGAGTCCAGATTGACCCACTGGTTGATTTTCTGCTAAGAAATCAATTAAAATTATAAGAAAAGAACTGTTGCAAATTCATTTTGTTTCTGGGTTTACCACAGATGACAATATTTCTGCTCATAAACAGACAAGTCCAGTACTTCCTGAAGATTGGACTCTGATATGCTCTGCCAATGCAAGCCACTGTGGATTTAAATAAAAGTTAAGGCTTTATCCTGTGGGCTGTACCATAAAAGACTCAAGAGAAGAGGTTGATGTGGGGCAGCAACTGCTGTCCCAAAGAAAGGAAGAGCCTGTGGCCCCACACACTGTCTCTAGGGAAGGGTGATGTGACCTCTTCAATCTCACTGATCTTCCTTGATGCTTAACTCACTTTAGTGCAGTCGAGTAGACTGTGGCTATTTCCTGTTCCCTCTTTTGCCAAGCTTTCACAGGATGTTTCCCTACATCTTCCCAACCTGTTCAGAGTCAATTTTCTCTTCCACTCACTCCAAAACTGCCCACTTACCTTCTTAACCAAGTAGCCCTCCCTTATGCGCATTGGTTCTCGCTCCATGGCCTGGGCAATCCTTCTCTCAGGGCTATCAGCACCGGCTCTTGGGTTCCTCTGGCAGAAAAGTCTGTGGGATGGTGTTTTTACAGTACAGCTGTGTCATTTCACAAGTTCCTCTGACTGCTAATCACAAGCCCATTTCCTCTTACAGAGTGAGAGATAGGGAAATGCAGAAGCATGTGTGTATTTATAGTCTGCCTCTGACAGCACAGGCAACAGCCTGACAAAACACTGTCGTATCAAATGCAGCCAGCCTTGATGACAGAATCCTGGGAAATTAAATAAGCACATTAGTACCCAGTCACAAGAAATTGGGTCTGCTCTGCAAATGCATGAACTCTACCAAAACAACAAACAGGGCACTGTGCTGCTGCCTACTGCATGCCAGAAGGATCTCAGAGACAGGTTTCCAATTCATCAGTGCTTTTATTTCATCCTGTCTTCAAAATCTGGCTCCCAGCAGGCAAGCTTGTGGAGTCTGGCAGGAAGATGGACGACCCTCACTTGGTTAATGAGGATGCACCCTCTGCTGACACAAGAAATTTATCAGACTTGATCAGGTTTTGAATTTTGATGCTGAGGCCTCCCAAAGACATCAGCTGTCAAATAGGCATAAATAGATTAGACCAGTGCATTACACAATGTACTGACCGCAAAATGTCACTTTCTACAAGCATCTTTTACTTGCTTCAGAGCTTATTTGGCTTTATTTGGGAAAAGACAAAGAAACCCCATAATTTTTTTATAAATACCAGAGTCACAATCCCTCTTCCCCATACAGAAGGATGTGGTGGTATATGGGAGGCAATAAGAGGCTGCTTCATTGTGTCTTGAAGCAGCCTCTTGTGTTCTTCCAAGCACAAGACTCCAAGTCACTTTTGCAGCTAAGCTCATTCAGATAAGGGTTGAGCCCAGGATGACTCCATCTGTCACCTCTGCTAATTGTAAAGATCCCCAAAGAGAGACTTTTTTCACAGACAGAAATTCCTGTTCTACATTTGACTTTCTGTTTGTCTCAGCCTTTACTCAAAAGTCTGCCAAGGTCTGTGATAGAGGACCAGAGGGTTAGCAGAGCCCTCAGAGACCTTTTCTAGACATTCCTCACTGATGCTTAATTAGTGGTGTTCCCACAGATGGGACTCCATTCCTTCCTTGGTTATCTGTATTAGTGCTTCAGTATTCCAACTGTTGGATGTTTCTCCTCACTGCCTGAACTGAGATTTTCCTTTTCCAGACCAGTCTCAATTAGTTGCTGCTCAAATTACACATCCAGTCTCTCTGCAGGCAGAGCACCTGTCTGTATGTCTGTACCACCTGTTTCAGGTTAAACACTCTGTCCAAAGCACACCTTGTTGTGATGATTTCATCTATCACTAAGTTGTTTGGGGTTTCTAAAACCTGCAGTGTCAATACATTATTCCTTTGCTCATGTAAATCATGCTATTGTAAGGACCTAATTGCTATTAAAGGGCCTAGTTGTTGATCAAGCCAATAATCCATTAGACAGTTTGCAAGTCAAAGACTCCATATATTCTCTCGCTGTGAAGAATCCTTGAATTCAACAAACAGATTTTAAAATTATTGAAGACAGAGACTCACACAGAGCTAATAAAAGCTTCATGGCCCTTGCAGCTAAAAGTAAAAATTTACTACTAAAAAGTGATCAAAAACCTTGTGTAACATTTACAGTAGAGAAATTGCCTACCAGGTCCAGGACTTGGAATGAACTGAAGATGATCTGGATTCCCAGAGCAGAGATGATCTAACTGGATTTCTGAGGTATATTTCTGTGAAGGCTCCCTTCATTCCCCATAAATCCTAAAATGATGTTTGATGGAGCTTGTAGAATCCTCCTGTATAATATCTGTTTTGGTCACTAATTCTCTTTGCTTCAAGAAGGCAAATTGTTTCCTTCTCTTCCCTTTCATTCCAGTGGTTTCATCTTTGGGAAAAGGTACTTTTTTTTTTTCCTTCGAATTAGATAAACCAAAAATACAGGTCACAGACACAACATCTCCAATTAAATACCTTTCACTGTGTGGCTGGAAGCCAAACTATCCCTTTCTTAGCTGCCTTGAGGCCATAGTGCTACAGAGCTTGCAGCAACGATTAAAGACAGAGATGGAATCACAGTTAGCTCTTTCTTCTGTCTCCACTTCCCTCACCTCAAGTCTGAGGAAAGGAAGGCCCTTCCCCAGCTGGAAGGGCTTATGGGTAGCAAAGACAAAAGAACCTGCCAGATTTCCCTTCCTGCAGGCATCCTTTCCATAGGTTTTCCTGCTCACCTGCTCCTGCTGACTCAGTGTTTGTGCTGAATCAGGATGACATGGCTCTGCACAATAAATTGATGATATGAAATGACCAAGGATAGGTCCTCTTCAATAGAACATCTATATATCCCTATATTAAAAAGTGGTTTAATGCAATCAGAAAAGGGTGCTGACCCCACAATTTCACAAAAACTCAATTTTCTCATTTACCTGCATGAAAAGCAAATCTAAACACAGTGGCACCTAGCCAAAGACTCCAGAATTTACTATTAACTACTTCAGCAACTCAGTGTCAAAGCACAAAATTACTTCCATCCAATATTAGCTGAAAACAACTACTTTTATAACACGTATTTTCTCTATATTGTTTCATCTTCAAAGCTCAGGTTGTCCTTTTGGCCTTCCACCATACAAGTCTGGACTAATCCGTTTCTTTAATGCTGAGGTTTGGTTTCATTTATCACACACCATCCCAGGGAAATCAGCACTTCATCTCCCCCCAGGCAGAAACATGCTGATACAGCTAAATCATTCATATGAGGCAAATGATCCTTAAACACACAGGGGCTGTGGCAGGTGCAAGGGACAGCCTGGCCTGTGGATGTGGGTCTTCTTTGTCCAGCCACTCCTAAAGAACAGCACCAGGCATAAGAGAGAGGAAGAGCTGTATTTCTTCTTGCTCTCCATGATGGGGAGGACGAGCTTTGTCTGTCAGAAAGAGAAAGTAACCTTCAACGCGGAAATCTGCTGTAACTCACTTTGTCCTCTCCATGTCTGTCTCAAGTAGGTAAAGGTGCATGGTGTTGGATGAGCAGAACTTGTCACAATATCACAATCTGCAGCAGAGCTGAATATCTTAGCTCAGTTTACTGTTCTTGTACAGGACAACTTGCTGCTGTATTACTTCACAAAATTCTGCTTTATTTCTGCTACTTCAGGACCCAAGCTCCTGCAAGCATTAAAAAAAAAGTGATCAACCACATTTATCTGAGGAAAGAACTACCTGAGAGACTAGCAAGTATTTATACCAAAAATTGGAACCATATGGCAGCTGCAAGGAAGGCAAGATTCTCAATTTGTTACATCAGCTTCACTGCTCCACAAGCCCTTGCAGAGATGTTCAAGCATGTTTACTGCACTGTAAATGCCATAAGCCCACACCATCTGCAAAGGAGCATGACCTCTCCATAAATATGTAGCACTACAGCAAATCAAGCTGCATTTCCAGGGGAAGTTTGAAAAAAAAAAATGCTCTATGTCCTAAATTATTGTCTGTATGGGAAAAATGATACAAGTGATCTGCAAACAAGATAAAGGCTGTCCAGCTGATAGTTCAGTGAAAACCTTTCTCACTTCTGTACAGAGGCAGAGGGCTCAAAAGAATCACAGTATTAAATTGAAAGCTAGCAGGTGCAAGTCTCACCACAATTCCCTCCTTACAGAATCACAGATATGGCTATTTTTAGTGCATGAGAGATTGTGGCTTTGCATGCCCTTCTTGAAAAGAAACGCCAAACCGCAACATTTCCAAATTTAGAACTGTGTTGAGAAATTAATCAGAGGGGCAAGCATATTACAGGTATAACATGTCACCTTAGAATCTAAATGCTGTGGTTTGGCCATCTGAAGTGAACCATCTTGTTCTGACCTCAAGGTCCATTTTACATATTTAATGATTGTTGAGCTTTGCAGCAGGATTAGTGCATTAGTGAGAAGGTCTGCATAAATGTTAATGCTCAAAAGCTTATGCAGTTGACATATTATCATGCCTAGAGAGATCACGTTGAGTAGATGCAACCAAGAGCCTAAACAGATTTCTCCAGAATGTTTGCTAGACAATTTGAACCAGCATAAAGCATAGGTCATGGCTTATCTGCATATTATCTCTTACCTTTCATTCAACACATCCAACTTCACTTGTCCCCTACAGTAATTCTCCATCAGGGACACATGCAGGTTGTGTTGATGCAGCAGGGAAGGTCTATGCACAAGAAAGAGTCTTGGAGGATGTAGCTTGTAAGTAGCTCACACATCTTTTAAGATGTGTGAGACTTTCACAGTCTTCAGAAGAAAAAGAGGGATAGAACTGCTGGCTGCAGCTCACTTACCACTTCCTTCAAAAGCACTAAGGCATTTGCCAGGGCTTCGGTGAGTGCTCCAACCTTCCCACCCCAAGGGAAGGGAATTAGCTTAATGTACCTTGCTGACTCCACACAACAGACTGGGCAGGCTCAGCTGCCAGGGGAATGAAAAGTAGATTTGAAGGACTGAAAGAAACAAAACAAACCCCCCCACACACACAAATCAAACAAAACAAACAAAAAAACCCAAACAAACAAAAAAACAGAAAAAGCAGTTTTGTCATTTACAAAGACATTAAATATTCTAGCCCCACCCCTGAAATGTGGGTGTAGAGAATGGAGGAATAGACACAACTTTATTTTTTTGTTCCCAGAAGGATCTTGTTGCTGTGGCTTAGGAGAAACAGGACGTTGTCCTAAGTTATTTAGCTTTGAATCTTGTAGATGTCAGCATGTTTACTCTGTGCTCCTGGCAAAACCACACCAACTCTTTCTTCCTTCAGGTATTTTGCTCTCTACAGAATATCAAGTGAGAGCTGGGATCCATAGAAAATCCCCATGTGGTCTGGAAGGGCCTGGGTTTCTCTAGCCAGGGCCCATCCCACAGCATCAGGCACCTCCACGGGGATGGGCTGAGGTCTAGCCAGGTACTCAACATGCAGGTCAATGTCAAGGCCATCTATGGTTGGCTATGTCTGTGGCAGAGCTGGATACCAGCAGTCCTAAGGGTGACTCAGGAAGGGTATGAAAACCAGGACTGAGCTAAAACTGGGCCCATGGGCAGCTCCAGGTGAGGTTGCTCAGGGCCATTAAGGCAGGCAGCAACAAAACATCCCAGAAAGACTTAGCAAAAGCAACCCTTCCCCTTGATCTACACTGGTAAGGAGCATCTGGTAGGATCAGATAAGTAAATGCATCAACACAAGTGATGTTATTAGATTAATAAAAAGTCATTGCCTAAATTTAGAATTCTTTCTTCATAAATGTTCTACTCTTACCATGTTAGCTTTGCACATTTACTATGCATACACAATCCATAATACAATGCTTTTTTAGTTCCCCCTCATATTTGCCACTTTCCCCCAATATTAGTCAGAAGTAACGTCACAGCCTGAGCTGTGCGCATAGAAAGGTGATCATTCAGGCAGAAATAATAAGGGAAAAAAACCCTCGTTATAGATCAGAGCTCTCATGTACTTGGAAAGCTAATTGCAATCAATGTCTTCAGCCACACACAATTTACTACAACATGATACGTCTGGCCCATGAAGCAAGTAAAACTGATCCCTGGAAAAGGCCATTACTCTTCACACACCAAGTGTGAAGTGATACTATCAGATTCCCCACAGGGAAGGCCTCTGTGATTTCATGCTGAATTACATTTAAACATTGTCCAGTTTCACAGAACTTTGTCCTTGAACAAACAGCCCCAGCCATAGGCAAAGAGCAGTATTAGACTTAAAGATGTGAGATTCTGATTACAGCGTGGGGTTTGTGTTTTTTTCCTATTAAAATAAGATTGCAATGAAGTGATTAAAAACCTTGACCTGCTGGTGTTGACTGTTGACCTCAGGGGGAGCAAGACAGTGACCCTGAGTCCAGGCACCGTGACTCAACAAAACCTTTTGCTGCACAGGGGGAGAGGAGAGCCACAAAACCACGTCTTTGCTGTTCGCCCTGCCCTCCCTCTCGGGCAGCTCTGGCTCCCCCGTGCCGCCCCACAGATGTTCCAGCCCAGCCCAGAGGGCTCAGGCCCGGCGCCCTTCCCGGGCAGGGCACGGAGGGCGATCGGGGCTCCCCCGGCCGGGGCCCGCGGGGCGCTCGCTGCCCGCGCCGCTGTCCGCGCCCGTGGTGCTGAACGGCGCCGGCCCGCGCCCCTCGCCTTCCCTGCGGGACCAACCGCGGGATTAAATTGCCGTAATCGGGGCCGGATTAACTCCCTGGAAACCGGCCGCAATCTGAGCAGCTGCAAATGTCCCCCCAACCGGGATTTAGGGCGGGGTAGTGGAGGGGAGGGGGAAGACATCCACCGCCCAGATGCTGCACCGTGATTAGTGGGAGGGAAAATAAATAATCGAGGATCTCATCCGCTGCTTTTGGGAAGGGCTGGGCTGGCTGGGATCCGGCAGCCCCTCCTCTTCCTTCTCCCTCCTCCTCTTCCTCTCCCTCGCTCCCGGCCAGCCGCCTTTCCGTGGAGGGGGCGAGACGCGCGCAGAGCCCGCGGGCCCCCCCGGCCGCAAGCGATGGGCGACATCCCCGGCCTCGTGAAAATCAGCGTCTCCCTCAAAATCCAGCCCAACGACGGGGCCGTGTATTTCAAGGTGGACGGGCAGCGCTTCGGCCAGAACCGCACCATCAAGCTGCTGACCGGGGCCAAGTACAAGATCGAGGTGTCCCTCCGGCCCGGCACCGTCCAGGCCACGTAAGTGCCGCCGTCCTCCTCGGGGCGGCTCCCCCGGGCCTCCCCCCCTCCCCGCTGCTTTATTTTTAGACGTTTAATATTTTTTCCTGGCAGGCTGACAGCGCGGGGTTTCCGTGATTTCTGCCTCCCCGCCCTTTTACTTTGGTGGCCCCGTTTCTCCGTCCCTGGCCAGCTGTTCCCAGCGCTCCGCCTGGCTGGCTTGGGAGGCAGGCCACGTTCGGGAGTCGCTGCCTTCCTTCTCCCTCCCCACCTTCTCCGGGAGCGTTTTAAAGCCCAGCTCCTTTTCTCCCTCCTTCCCCGCGGTTTTCGCTGGAGGAAGAAGCCCCTCCTACACCATGCCCAAACCTCGCTGCGGCGTGGCAAAGCAGAGGCTGGGACCAGATGGGCAACCAGCTCTGGGTGGAGGGCTAGCCCTGCAGAAGAGATTCGACTAACTACTCCCCAGCCAGTGGAAATCAGATCCCTCCTGCCTCTCCTTTCTACTCCTTCCCCGGGTGACTGCAGAGCCCTGACATATTTCAGTAGCCCCAGTGAGTCAGCACCACATGCAGGTCTGCTAAAATCCCTGAAGCATTCCCCCAGCACAGAGGCTGCCAGGCTGCAAACCCACGTGCTGGCTTCCAAACTGCCAGGGAAGGGGGAATTTAGGGCTGAAAATCTGGATCCTGTCTCTTTGTAGGACGATGGGCATCGGGGGTGTCAATGTCCCACTGGAAGAGAAATCGCGGGATGCACAAGTGGCCTCTTACACAGGGATCTATGACACAGAAGGGGTGCCCCATACCAAAAGTGGGGAGAGACAACCCATCCAAGTCAACATGCAGGTACGTGGTTCTCCAACCCTGGTATGAGAGTACAAGGGAGGTCAGCAGGGGTTGACTCCCAGAGAGATTGTGGTGAAATATTCCAGGCCAAAGTCTGATCACCAGTTGCTGCCTTCCTCTTTGCTTTGTGTCAGTGAGGTTGCTGGCCAGAACATAGCTGGAAAATACAAGTCCTGCTTCTTTCCCTCCCAAGAAAGCAGCCAGGAAGAAGAAGGAGGTTTTCTAGAGACCTGCAAAGCCCTTTGGGGTGCTGCAGCAGAAAGAATTGTGACCTGAACCTCCCACCTCTTCTACAGGACATATTATATACATTAGGCAGCTCCCACCGAGGTTCTTGGCTAGAAATCCAATCCTTTGGCATACAGGGACCCCTCTTTTGCCTGTCAGCACCGGGTTTTTTTGGTGCTGAGCATGCCCTAAGCACAAGAGGTGATTGCTCTCCCCTTTCCTCTGTCACCTTCAGGATGCCTGAGTACCTGCCAGAGACTGAAAGCATGTGTGAGAACAATCCCCCAAGGCTGGCTTCTCTCTTTTCCCCTATGCTCCCATTATCTGCATCCACAAACCTAAGTTCTTATTTAAGTGGCTCCTCACCCCAATCCTAAAGAGAGGCTCCATGGCCCCAAAGTGAGATGACAAAAGCTCCAGCCCACAAGGCAGCAGAGCTGATAGAAGACAGGAAGAGCAGCAGGCAGATTTCCACAGCACTCTGAGTGGTATGCTCAGTGTGCAGGGCGAGATTTGTTTTGTTTTGACTTTTGATTTGGTGGGTTTTTTTCCCCTTCTCCTGATTACCACTGTTAGGGATTCCTGCTGTTTATTCCACGTCTCTGTACCAAAAAGAGGAATCAGGGCAGTAAGCCAACTTCATCTGAAGCTCTCTTAAGAGTGTTACAGCTTCTACAAGCCCACCAGATTTCAGCATTTTCTCACATTTGCTTACTGCACACAAGATCTCATATTGATCTTCAGTACTTTTTTCTGGAATCGTAATTTGGCATGGTAATCCCCTTCTGAATAAGAACTGTAACAACTTCATTTGGTGTTTCTAATAATTACAGTATGCCTAACTTAATTTTGGAGACCCACATCAAATTAACAGTTACTATTTCATAATCTTATCTTAATAAGACTAATAAGGAGTATTATGGTAATCACGTTTATATTCAGCCACCTCCTTTTACCACCCAGGAAAACCAAACACAGTATTATTTCACAACGAGCTGAACACAGCTGCTGGATGCCACAGTTGAGCATTGTAGTTATATTTCACACTGTCCTTGTACCAGGAGAAGGAAGGACAGTGTTCCCAAAAAACCATCTGCTTTGACTAAGGCATCCCTATTTTGCTGGTCACCTTTACCATTAAGTGCAGGACTGATGTGAACTCTGGAAATCTGTAAATTTAACTTTTCTTATGGACAAAACCAGGTCAAATCACTAATGAAATGCAAGGAGGGTCTGATGTTCAGATACAAGCTCTGAGGTGGCTTGTTGCAGCATCAGAATGAGCAGCCACAATATTTGCCCAAAGAGTTGCTGTTACAGATCAAATTCTGGGATATTAACCATGAAGCTAATAGGATTTGCAAGCATTAAGCAGGTCCTCAATCCCTTTTAGGAACTGATCTTGATAGGTACGTTCCTCAGTACAGACTTAGATACCCACAATTGATACTTTTAAGTATTAAATATAGGCAACTCAACAGGGATTTACACGTTTAACTCATCATTTAGCTCCTTAGCTAAGCAGAGCCATAACAGATTTAGGGAACAAGTCTTACACACCCCAATGTGAATACTGCTTTGAATACCTACTTCCTGATTCTTTAAAACCGGGCTTACTGCAAACAGCTTTAAATCTTCCCGTTTCCTTCAACTATGAGGA
This sequence comes from Climacteris rufus, assembly GCA_013398175.1. Classification (NCBI taxonomy): domain Eukaryota; kingdom Metazoa; phylum Chordata; class Aves; order Passeriformes; family Climacteridae; genus Climacteris; species Climacteris rufus. The sequence goes on along the minus strand of VZRZ01000050.1, from coordinate 521,384 downwards.
ACTTCTGCCTCTACTTCCTTCTCTAGAGCAGGCAGAATCCTGATGCATCCTATGGTGGTAAGGACAATATTTAAGGCATAAAAACTGAATTCACATTAGAAATAGATTGTGAGGTCAGTCCTGCACTCAAAAACTAGTCTGATACTGCCAATCTACTGCCTGAATGACTGAAGGTCCATAAAGATCCATAAGAATTTATTTCCTATCTGCTTTAAAACTTTCAACAAATAATTCTTTGTGTTGCTGCTTTAACTGGCTAGTAGATGTCTGACCCATGATAGCCAGCATTTATACATGTTAAACAGCAATCCTGTTTCTGAGTACCAGAATCTGGGGATTTGTTTCTGTTAACTGATGACTCAATCATGCATGCTATCCAGAAACTGCTAAACTGTCTGGCAAATGGTGTAAAGTTAGAAGCCTGCCATTGGGCCTTGTTTTATTCTTGATCAGACTAGTCTAAGATTGAATAAAGATGCTAGAACTCTATTCCTAGTAATAAATAGCTCTCAAATTATCCCAGCATGCAAATTCAGAGGGAGTGATTAAATAACTATTTACTCTTATACCACCAGATGACAGAGAAGAGCAGACAGGGAAATACACTTAACTGAAGCCTGACCTGAAAAGAGTAGCATCCTGAAAAAAGTAGCATCTTTCTTCCCTGGGGATGCCCATACACAAGCTCAGTGGAGTAGCCAGGATTCAGCTGCATGAGTCATGGAAATTCAGGGGAGCTCTGAGGATGCAGAATGTTCATAACACCACAGAGCTTCTGCATGTGCTAAGTACTGGGCTGGGGGAGGCACATGGTAGTAGAAAAGCTCAGCAATTAATTCTTTCCTTCTCCTGGAAACCCCCAGCAGTCAAACTACTTGGGGTAGCTCAGCAAACTGGGTCATTGAAGGAAGATGAAATTTGCTTTCTTCATCTATTTTTCTGAAATTCAGATTCTTCATATAGTTTTCTACAAATGTCATTAGAACTGCCTTTTCTTCTTCAGTTTCCACACTGAGGGTGGCTGATGCACCTCTGACAATTTTTGTGGATTGTGCACAGTAATATCCAATGTGCTTAAGCTTTACTATCTTGCATTATGAGTGGATCAGGACTACTATCAAAGATGATCGATAAAAAAAAGTCCTTACTTATTATTTTAGTTGCTGGGAGAGATAAAATAACACATCCATCTGATTCTTTCTTAGTCAAAGGAAGTTGCAGAAATAGTTCAGTTGCTCCTTTAAGGTAACACTTGTAACTGGAGCCAAGTAAACCCCTTCACTTACAGCACACAGCAACTCCTGCTGTTGTCAAGGCTAAATTTAAATTATCACAGTGGGCTGAGGGAAGTTTTTCAGTAATGTCCATGACGCAGCAGCAGCTTAGAAACTACATTGTGAATTAAAAAAAAAAAGAAAAACAAAAATATCCTTCTGAGAACTCTGGATACAGAAGGCTCTGCTTGTAAATCAGGAAGAATTTCTCTGTAAAAGGACTTTCATACTGACTTTACAAGTGTGAGTATAGCAGGCAGATGATGAAAGATCAGCTCCCAGGCACATGATGGGAATGGAAAACAGTCAAGGGAAGTCATTAAAGTGAGTGATGGAAATACTGAAAGGGAAAAAATACTGAAAAATTGTGTTGTTCAGTAGCACTGAATTCACAATCTAATCTCTTCTAACAAGGTAACACAAGCAATTGGGAATCACTACTGGGACCAACAGCAATACATACAGGCTTCACACCCACACTTTAGATTCTCTGCAATGTTTCAAGGCATAGAAAGTCAACATTTTCATCACCACTAAAACTGAAATAATAATCAGACCTTGAAAGCCTCACTGATGTTTTGCTGATGTTGTACAGGTGTCTAGTAGCGGCTTAAAGAAAAAAAACACATTATTTTACAGAACTTACTATAGCCATAGTCTCATTCACTTCAAAGCTGCAAGCAGACACAATTTAAAGTCAAGGTCTCACCACTTCTTCACTCTATTTCCTGGGTTGTAATGTGGGGTCTAACCAAAGCATGTATTCTATCACTATCTACATCACTTCTTGATGAAATGTTAGTGATGGGTCATTCACAGTATTTGCCTAGTACACACCCTGATCCCCCAGGCTTCAAGCTGGGCATTAGATAAGGAAGAAAGAGAGACAACCCTGTGAGGCAGAGTGTTTCTTTTTCTTCACATCAATGACTCAGCCTTGATAACTCTCTCTGGGAAAGCAGCAGCAAAATCCCACCCAACCCAAGAGGGTCATCTCTGCCAATGGGCAGCTGTAGCACCTAGACCATTAAGGAGTCCCAAAAATATCCTATGACCCATAGGATTACATCACTCAATTGTGAAACTCCCCACCCTGGGGGCAGTTCCACATAAACACTACCACATATAATCTCGAGGTTTGGGGACTAGGGGACTCCATCACCACTGGATACCCAGTGGAGAACCCAAACTCCCACAGGAGGACCAGACTTGTCTACCAGAGCACTGCTTTTGACTAAACTGCTGCCATAATTCCAACCAGACTGCAACCGCTGCCAGGTTGTACCGGGAGTTTGTCAGTTTAAACCAGCATTTCTGTATTGATGCATCTGTTGTAACCTTCCTATTATATTGTAACTCTGGCCTAAAATCTCTCTCAGGGTTTGTTTGAGCTTCATTTCTCCTGCTGCTTCCTTTCAAACCAGCACACTGTATTAGACACTTACCTGCTAAACATGCTGATTATCTCTTTCCTAGCTCCTGTTACTCAGCTGCGCTATCACAGTCCAGCTAGCAGTTACAGATATGCACAAAGAACTTCTCTTGATTAAGTTTCATGTAAAATATGGAATAGAACCCCAGGGAAGGAGTAAGTGGTGCAAGTGCAGGACATCTCAGTCAAGGCACTGCAAACACAAGGCTCCAAAATGTGGACACATTAAAGGTTTCACATTGAGCCAAAGAAGGACTCTTCCCAATCCCAGCTGCAGCCTCTAGGTATGGCATAAAGGTCAAGTGATGGTCTGTATCACTGCAGATCACTGGTACATGATCTACAGTATATACAAACTACTTTGAGGTTATTGAGCCAAGAACTGCTGTGTCATCTTAAGAAAGATTATGGCTTTGATTTTTCTTGTTAGTAACATTTATCCATATGGGAACTTGAATATTTTTACTCCCTCGCCTATCCCAGGTGTAAGTGCGAGAGGATAGTACATGCAGAAACTGATCCTTCATCTTTTATGTATGGCTAAGCAAAAAAGACTTTCTGACTGCTAGAGCAGGTTTTACAGAACTTTGATTTATTGATCTGAGGAACAATAATCCCTTCACCAGGTGTTTTATGTTCTGCAGTTTCACAGTGTTATTTCTCAGGATGAGAGAGAAACCAACAAAATAGTCATCTCACTAACACTGGTATTCCCTCTTCCTCACAGTTTAATGACATTGGCGTTTTTGAAACAGTCTGGCAAGTCAAATTCTACAACTACCACAAACGGGATCATTGCCAGTGGGGAAACAGCTTTGGCAGTATTGAGTACGAATGCAAACCAAATGAAACACGCAGTCTCATGTGGATCAATAAAGAGACCTTCCACTGAAGAGATGGGAAACCAATACTGCTGGACAATCTCCCTAAAGAAAAATCTACCTTTTTAAACCAGCAAGAAGCCTTAACAAAGGCATACTGTAACGTTGCTTTGTCCATAAGGTTCCAACAACTACATTGTACATACAGGTGGTGCCACTAAAATATTTGCCTATTACCGTATTTTAAGTTTACCATGGTATCTGCAACATTCTTTATCTGTCACCCTGAAAATACTGAAAGGTTCATGGTAAAGGATATCTGATAACTGGGTAGAAAGTCATCATAATACTGTTGTAAGTATTTGGATTATTCCAAGTAGATGTAACAACTTTTGTGAAGTGTTTTGCTTTATTGCTTAGAATTTGGATCAACATCACATTGGTGATTTCAGTGTTTACATTTGTGTTTGCTCCTAAATCGGTGTGTTCCTTCAAGCATTTTGTTGTACAGTCATCCCAGTGGACAGCAAAAAGTTTAAAATATGGTTATTTGTAGGTTTAGCTAAATGGCAGCTAATGCACTGTTGGTATTGTGCTTTCATACCAAGGGATTTGGGAACTCATTCTCCCTTTTGTTAAGTGCTGTAAAACATTCTGTGAAGTTTTGTAATTTACCGAATCTCTCAAAACAGGATTCTTTGTTGTTAAGTTTCCCAGTCTTTGAAACAGCATTAGGAAATGGTATAAAACGTGATGAAGAGCAATAAATCAGTTGTGATATCAAAGACATCTAACAACATGGCAAAGATCTATCTTAAGATCATATAGTATCCTTGAGAGATACAGCAGCCATACTTAATTTAGTTCTTAGAGTTCTGATATTAAAATTCTTTTTGGTTTTAATGGCACATTGCTGTAATCACTTAAATCCTACAAATCAACATTTTCAAGCCTGACCACTGTATTAATTGACAAGATTCTGACCAACAAACATTCAGTAGTGTGAAGGGTACAGATCCCAAAGCACGTTTCTACATACCCTGCACTCTTTCAAATAAAGGGCAGCATGTAAGTATTTGCATGGTTATAACTAAAGGTGCTACATAAACACTAAATCAGTGTTTAACACAAACAGATAACACAAAACGAACATATCTTTTATTTCAGTAAAGAATGGAAAGCAAGGAAACAACTGCACTTGTCCCATCCCCAGCTTGGGTTGAAGTAAACTGTCAGTTCTTGCATATCTGTTATTCCCTTTGTGAATAATTTGTAAATTGTGTATGTAAATGGTAACCATGACTTTTGATCTTTGTAATAAAGGACTTAAACAATTTCTTCTCTACTATGGCTGTCTAAATGAGCCAAAAACACTGTATAAAAAAAGGCAGTGGCTTTAGAGAGTGAGACAGCAGAGGGTATGGAGGCAGTGCTTTCTGAGAATGCAGTCCAAAGTACCTCATGTTCTCAACCCAAAGCCACTGTTTCTAGGAAACACAGATCCAGTGTGCTAAAATGCAGATGGTTAATGTGATAACACTCGGCAGAGCTTAGTAATATGCAGTTAGTTGCACAAATATAGTGTGGAAAGTAAAGATTTAGGACAGAATTGAATTAGCAAAGAAATATTTTCTTCCACCAAATTATTAATCAAAAGGCTTTACTGGTTGCAGATTTCTACAGCCAAAAGAACCCGACAGTAGCACTAACATAATACATAACTGGAATAGTGAGCTAGGCAGCTGCATCTCCACTCCAAGGCAACATTAGACAAGCAAATTTTATTGACATTAAATTCTAGAATTAATCTTCTGCATTAACTTCTTTCCTAGACTTTTCCAAGCAAGAATTCTTCAAAATGAAAAAAAAAAGACCAAATTGAAATGAAATCTGTACTTCAGAGAGAAGTGTTATTGCCAGCACTTTAATAGAAGTTTCCAGATAACGTTTTAATGATTCCAGACATCGCTGTGAATCAGTTCTATCTCTGCATTGCTAGAAAAATGATTTTACTTGGCAATAATTGGTATACTTTGGTTATTTTGTTTGTACATATGAACACATGTACAGTGGCACACTGGCAAGAAATATGTACGCTACATAAATTAACAGAGAAACTTCTGTCCTAGTAAAAAACATGTAAGACTCACAGTGTCCTAGCTCTCCAGCATTTAAAAAATGCTGCAATGAATAAATCCAGCTGATCCTGGCACAGGGGGATTGTTATTCTCAGCTAGCTGGAAGTACACCCTTCCCAAAGCAAATATTCATGCTCATATTAATGCCAAATAGGGCACCTCTTTTCTTACATCCTAGCAGGTCCTGTAGCAGTTCAGTTCAGAGGATAGTCAGGAGTCTGCAGATGGAAGGAGTCGCTTTTAAAAGGAAGTAGAGAACAAGAGCAACTGTGTCTTACAGGTCCCATATCCTGAGACTGAACATTGCTGGCCTGTATTGCAGCACCCCGTTCATAGACAGCAGCAGGGATAGAAAGGATGAGACCTGGTTAATGGCTTATCTGGGGAAGGTGTAAATTGAATTTATCAGCTGTTGTATCCTTCTCCCCTAGATGAGGTTTCAGTGCACAGAAATGTGATTTACATTATTCTTAAATAGAAGTTTATTCACGTGGTGTTTGTTGAGTATCCATACCACCAGCTCTGATACTCCACACGTGTAAAGCAAGAAAAGTCCCATCAATGTCCCCTTGCTCATCAAGCGCTTTGCTAACAAAGTAAACATTTGCTCCTAGGAAAGGAGACCCAAGACTTCAGCAGTTCCCTGGAAAGTAATGTTTTGAATTTCTTTCATCCAGGACAACTCTGATGAATATTCATAGAGCTTGAGTCACTAAAAAACTATTGCTGTGACAGTTTCATACATTATTCAATCAGCAGCATTTAATTTCCAGACAAGTTTGTTCTTTACACGGCTTTTTCTAATTGATATTTCCATTTTTACACAGAACTCCAAAATTCAGGACACAATACACTACCATTAAATATATATGTCAGAAAATGCTGACAATGTGCCAATCCAGCTGAAACCACAAAATACTCATAGCTGGAGGTTTTATACATGAAGGATTTCAAGATTTTTGTCATGGAGTGTCCAGCTGTCATTTTCAGAAGAAAAGTCAAAATGAGCATTCCAAATCTTTGTGTCACTTTTTCGTCAACATTTAGAAGTAGCAGTTCGCACTTTGAGACTGCTGAGTAACAGGATTCAAAAGCAAGTTATTAGTCATGGTTATTACAGTTGTGATCCTGCATAGGGTTTGTATTAGATCATTAGAGTTTGCACAAGGCTTTGTGTTTAGTGCAGCTACTACAGCCTTTGGTATCTCTTACCATCTGCCTGTTTTTGCGACAGAAATAATACTCCTCGAGTTTCCATGCTCTAATTTCCTATAGTAGAGAGGTTTTGCTGGCTTCAGCTGAAGCTCTGTCCATTGGTTTGCAGATGCAGTGACCCTTACTGATTCCAGACTAGCAAAGAATCAGAAGATCTAATTTATAACGTTCTTTGTCTAAAAGATGTGAACAGAACTTTTGTAAAATGAAGATGTAAGTTCTGTCATGCAAGGCTTTTGCATGCCTGTCTCAGTTGTGAGACAAATTTAAGAGAGGACACTGAAACGAATAGTCTCCTCTAAAGGGTTTCAACTATCCCCTTCCACCAATAGTAAATGAATAGTAATAGAGGAAAGTGGGAAAAAAAAAACCAAACCAAACCAAACAGTTTATTAAAAACAGAATGCCCACAAGGCAAAGAAGAAAAGTAAATAACTGTTAAACACCGAACTGTCAGAATGGGGCAAATGTTGGAGGAATACCCCTTCCCAACATGTGGTTTTGCTCTGAGGAGAGTGAAGCTTCCACAGAGGAGTTTCAGCAGCAGGTGAAACCCTAGTGGCTCCCTGGTGTTGACGTCCTCTCTGGTGTTGACGTCCTCTCCACAGCAGCCTCAGCAGATGAAGCAGCTGGGCTGGAGCCTCGTGGTGTGGTTTTTCTCCCTGGCTCGGCTCCCCGAGGCCTGGGGCTGGAATGGGACCAGACCCACTGCCACCAGTCCCAGACCAGCAGCTGTCCTCAAGGACCTCAAGGCAGCTGAAAGATCTCTACTGCAGCTTCTCCAGGCCAGGGAAGGTAAAAGCTTTTTGGCAGGGCCAAAAAGAACCAAGCTGGCCAAGGGAACCCAAATGGCACCACACCATGGAACACCTGGACAGCGAGGCCTCAAAAATGCCCACCCCAAAGCTCAAAGCTCAGTCCCCCCCGATGGCCCCACACACACCTGCTCCCAGGGTTAAAGATACAGCAACCATGTCTGGGCATAAAGCAGAGGATTATGGACTAGACTAAAATCATAAATCACTCCAAGACAACACCAGCAGAGGTTCTTTCTTACTTGGTTAAGAGCACCACCCTCACTTGCTATGTAAAATTTTGATGCATGTGCTGTGTTCTATTCTTCTAAAGTCTCCATGCAAAGCTTTGATTAAATAAGGATGTGGCACATTATAGATGCTAACCTCTTTCTAAGATCTGAAACTGATGCTGCAACTTTCAAAATTCAAAGCAGTGAGCATTGCCTTAATGGCTATGTCAACCCAGAAGCACAAAGCAGCAGTATAATGAGTCTTACAACATTCATGTTTTCCCTTAGCTCTGCAAAGCTCACAAGCAATGACTGCAAAGTCTCCTTAGTGCAGCTAATCCAGACCTTTGGTCAGGAGAGACATGCACTCCTGTCCGTAGGCCTTCCCTGCTGCATGCTTGGCAGCTTTCACCAGCATTCCTTGGACTGCTTCCTTTTCTCTCTCTCCCTGATACCAGGATTTAAGGCTTCAAATCCCTGTGAGCCTTGGCTTTCAGCCTTAGGAACACAAGGCTGCATCAAGTCAGGAAGAGACAAACCAGTCTCTCTGCATTGTTTCTCTGTCTCTACCATATGGTTTTGTGAGTTCTCCACTGCAATTATTGGAGTTAGTAATCTTTTGATCCACACTATATTACACCACTCAGGTATGAGCACATAGACACAAACAGATCTCCATCAGAGACAAGGCTTAAAAAACATAAAATCTTCTCCATCAATTTTTTATGTAAAAAATATTAAATTTTACAAAATAATTAACAGCAGCACATCTGCACTGACAAAGTGTAAGGCTCTGATATTCTGTTTGTCCTCACTCAGACAAACTCAGAGTCTCCATGCTGCCATCCATGTACAAGTGCTTTGCATGCTATCTATAACACCTTTGTTTCCCTCCCCTGAAGAACAGACACTCCTACTCGCTTTATCCCAAACAGTGAGGAACAGCCTGGTATCTGCAGGTCACTTCTGCAGCCTTTCAACAATCCTGGGAGAAATAATAAGCTACCAGTTGATGATGATGAAGGCAAAAAGCACTGTGCTGGCTGGTGGTTAACTGGACCTTCTGCTCATTCTCAGCACAGCAATGACAAGGTTGGGAGCCTGCTGTTACGGGAGTGACTGTGACAACACTGTCAGTAATATCCACATGAAGCTACAGCATGTGTGTTAGAGGGACCAAATGTTCTCAGAGGCTTGAACTGAATCATTATGAGTTTAATGTGAAACCCAGAGGGTCTATAGACAAGTGGCAGTAGTGCAATATCACAACATAGGCTCTTTTCTGACTGTGATGGATGGCACTCTCCTGCTCACTCTGAAGTTGCTATGCCAACAGATTAACCTAAGGAACTTCCACATTTCAGACTTACTGGAGAGAACAAGCTGTGGCCTATTCTGTGCATAGAATATAGAGACTAAAGTTGATGCTTTTTTTATTTGTTGGTTGTTGGGGTTTTTTTACTTCTGGCTTCTGAAGCATCTCTGCCTAAATAGTATGCTACAGGCAAGCTGAGTAAATGCAAGAAACACCAGGGTGTGAAAATACAACTGCAATCTTCCCTGTTCTGTATGGAAACTACATGACTACACTCCAAAGATTTAAAAAGCATTAAAACAAACAAACAAAAAAAAGGCTTCATGCATCTATGCTGTTCAAGAGTCTTGCAGCATTTTGTTTATCAGAACAAGGTAACAGCCAAATATAAATGTGCTGCTCATCTCATTTTTAAATTCACAACGTTTACACTGAAATTTGCTACCCTTACGGTGGGTGGGATGTGGATGTTAAGAAAACAAAAGTCCCAAATGCACTTCTGGTACAAAGTTCCACCAAAGCATATGGAGCAAACATGAGAGACAAATTTGCCCTAATATGCTAAAATGTGAATGAACTGCACTTGCTTAAAATAGAACAGTAACAATTTAGACATAACCATTTTAATACAGATTAAGTATCACTTAAAGAAGTTGAGGAAACACTTCTAGGAAGATTGTTCCTTTTAAATACATGAAAAGATTTCCTCTACGGATCGTTTACCCTAACTTAGAAAATATATTTATTTTCCCCAGGGATCAAGAAATAACATTTTGCACCTGGAAATAGGTACAGAATCAGTTATATAATGAATGTACAGTACTGAAAAATTTCTTGCAGGTTTGGGTTTTTTCTTTTAATAAAAGCAGCTAACAATTTTTAATTCTTTCTGCTTCAAAAAGAATTAAATTTTAATTCTTTCTGCTTCTTCCTGCAATGCTAGCAGCAGCCCTCAAGCATAAATAAGCAAGCAAAGAAGGAATGCTGCCATTTACTTAGCTCCAGAACTGAGATATAATCCAAACAGCACAAGAAATTATTTGCCACCTTGCAGCCTGCCTATAGCCTTTATTTTGGAGAATCATGACTAGGACAGCTAACTATGCAATTTTTTCCTTGTACTCCATTCTAAAAATCCATGAGGAATCATGCCTTATCAGAGACAACAGCTTCTGTCCAGATATCTAAAGGGAAAACACTGAAGGGTCATGGGCTTGGAGTCATAGTACAAGAAAGATACAGGAGAATCTCAGAGTGAGGTGGGGGAAACAGTCACTAGGAGTCTTCATATGACAGTATAACGATACCAGAGAACTCCCAAAAATCTCTTTTGATAGTCTCCATCTCAGTCACCTTTAATACTTCTTCCCAGTTCTGCTAGGAAGACTGCTCCTAACCTCAAAAATCTCCTACTGAATTCCCCGTGGTTTTTATTGGTAAGTAGCTTTAAGCTTCAGGCTCACTAAACTCAGTGTCAGTAATTTTCCACAGATTTCATACTAATCTCAAACTTCTCAGGTTTCACATTCTCCAGGCAGTCAGCAGTTGCTAGTGAATCCTGTCATTGCTTACCTACATCCCCTAACATCCTCTCTCTCATCTTTCATCTGTAATAGAGAGACAGAAAGGGCTTTCTCTTCTCTCAGCATTTGCTGTTCAATCTATTAATCATTTTCCTTGAAGGCTCTGGATAAGTAGCTATTTACAAAATATAGGGTCCCCAGTCATTCAGTAACTTTTAATGTAATAATCCAAGAGGGTGGGGAGAAGCAGCACTATATTCCATAGTATGGAATGAACAAGGAAGCCCTTATACCTCCAACATAGAGGGCATATGAACTCAATACATCAGCACCCTATGGAGCAGCATCCCTCACAACATGAGAGGAAGTACTCTAAGTAGAAGTTGGCACAGCTCAGCCAAGCCTAGCAGGGTTCACTGCTGAACAACATTCAAGCTGGCTTTACACTACATTTTATTTTATAATGAATAATTTCAGTTGAGGAGAAAAAACGGTGGAATTGGTTGTAGTCCATCTCCTTCCTACCTTCTGGGCTTTTATTAAAATCTCACAGAAATGAAAAATTAAATGAGATAATGGTCTTTAGGATGTAGTGAGAAAAGTAGGCTGACTGTCAAATCTCAGACCAGCTCTGAGTTACCTGTTGTGTAGCCCCTTTGATGCAGAATTCCTGGAGGAGGACAAGGCTTTAGTGCAATCTGCAACAGGTAATACAAAGTAGGGTTTTAAATTATTTCAAAAAACCCAGAACCTGTCTCTGAAATTCTGTTTCATCTATAGTCTACAAATTTTCAAACAAGGCTTCATTTAAAGTGAGCAGGTACAAATTATTAGTCATTACAGTCAAGAATAAACGTCCAGCTCTGGTAAGTTTTTTCCTCTGTATTTTTATCATTATTTCAATTCTCACAGCTACAGTAAAAGAAAATTAACTGCTGAGGATGCAGGGATTTAAACCCATTTCTTCCAGGTCACAGTCGTTTTGCAGAAATCACTGCCATGTGAATACTAAAAACAGTAAAAGTTTTTTTTTTTTGGTTCTCTGTAGTGTAACATTATGAACCATGGGACTTAGAGAGACTAATTTCCTGTCCATCTCCTGTGGATTCCCTGGTGTTACAACATTACAGGTCAACTCATGATGCAGCCCCGCTATCATTATGGATACTAATTTCATCCAGTGTACACTGTTGAGATTTGTAGTTTCATAAAACTCAAAGCAACTCAGCATGGGCCCTCAGTCCCTCTTTTGATTTTCATGAAAAAACATTTAACATTGAGGGTGGAGGAGTGCAGGGGAAGGAGAAGAGCAAGACAAAGTGTGCTCAACACAAGCTTCAATTTCTTAAAAAAACAGACAAAAATGGCCTGAGGAGAAAAAAAGCAGCAATCAGAAATACTCCAGCCAATCGACAGATGGAGCTATTAAGAGGACATACAGAACCATAGAATTGTTTAGGTTGGAAGAGACCTTTAACATGATCGAGTCCAATTGTTAACCCAGCCAAGTGCACCACTGAACCATGTCCCCAAGTGCCACATCCACACTTCTTTTAAATCCCTCCAGGCATGGTGGCTCATATGCAGCAGAAAGGAACTTTCAGTCCCAGGAGCCATTAGTGAGCTGTGAGCTTGAACTGCACAGGCCACTTCTCCTCCCACACAAACACAGCACAGGCCTGCAGAACCCAGCGCAAGGACTCGTATGCCAAAGGGACTCCCCTTTGCTATTGCTGATTTTCTTTTAATCCAAACTGGCATCTGAAGAGCAGCAGCCTGCGAGTGCTGTGTGGTCCAAAAAGAGATCAGAGAGGTCCAGGGAGCTCCCACACTACCAAATCTCACTGATAAGGCAGTTCTGCCAGCATCCCTCATGACTCTGACTTGAGCCTTTGTTGCATGCAGCCTCATGAGAATTTCTGCTTGCCCACAAGTTCAGGAGCTTGCATTTCTTGATATGCACAATCATAAAGACTGTTCGCCCAGACAATAACACCTTCACAGTTCTTATAAATGAGGATAATACTTCCTTAACAGAGCAACTATTCCCCACTTCAAAGATAACTCCAAACTCTATCCAAATGAGCATTTCTAGAGACAGAACCAAACCTCACTTCACCATTACATATCATTGCTAAATCCCATGCTTTTGTAACCAAAGTTATGTCCATGCTGCTGTGTGCCACAAGCTAGAAACCAGCTAACTCTGAACAAAATGACAACTTACAATTTTGCCAGTGGGCAGGATCCCAATACCTAATTGCAACACAGCATTTTTCTGCAGTGGGTCAGAGTGCTCTGTGCTGTCTCAGTCCTCTCTAGCTGGCAATTAATTTGAATTGGTAAAATTAAAACTCCAGTGTGATACTAAAGATCTCTCTCCCTCCCTCCCCACAAGTGCTTCATTCTCAGGGGAATAACATTAGCATTTATGGAAGCAAACGCCTCAGAGTTTTGCTAATGTGCTAATGAGCTAGAGCCTTCCACCTTCAGATCACAAGCATGAATCATATCCAGCTCAAAGGTAAAAATACTGTTTCTTGCAGGAATTTGATATTGAGTTCTAGTTCCAGCCCCTCCATTACAATTTTGTCTTTATGCTTGCTGTGCAGTTTTATTTTCCAAGTCACAGATGGCTTTGAGCTCAGCAGAGCCTTCTCCCAATGACCACCAATCACAGCAAGATTCAAAATCATTTTAATACAGATCTTCAAGATATACAGAACAAATTATCAAACTTGAAAAAAGGGAAAAATAAAAAGAATTAGAAAAAAATAAGTTCTACAAACTCAAATTCACAGAATCATCCAAAATACTGAGATTTGTCGGCAAAGAGCTACAGAAAACAAAATCTGGAAAAATATCAGCTGCTTTAGAGCCCTTTAGCACTATAGAGTCCACTATGACCACATTATATTATTTCAGCTATCCAGTTTTATTTACACACAGCAGGTAAAACTGAGATCCATTTTTAGAAATAAGTCATAACAAATATGAAAAATTTACTTTGGGAAAAAAATAATAGGGAGCAGAGTTTTGCATTCCAGTATTTGCAAACCCCTACAGTGCTTATGGCCCCTTTTTCCTGCTAATTTAAAATCACGGTGTGATGCCCTTACAGTTGCTCCTTGTCACAGCAGCGGTTCTTTTCCACAGGAGGGAGCTTTTCTCTTGCAAAGATGACACTCTCTCGCAGTTCTCAATTTGGAAATGTGTAGGAGCTCTAAACATGCTAGAGTGCCCCACACCTGACAGCTTCCACACAGGATTAGCAAAGAAGATTCAGAAAATGAAAGGGGAAAAAAAAAAAAGAAGCTCAGAAAAATAAAAAAAGATAGGCATCTATAAGCTAAACCATTCTTGGCCCTTTGTTTACATCATGCTATTACTACTCTCCTAATGCAATTACTTACATAATGGAAAAACCTGAGCACATCAAGTCCAACACCATTTATGTCCAGACATATCTGAAGTATAGAAATGTCACTTATGCTGCTGAAGGTATCAGCTATCCAGATAGCAGCAGAAAAGGAACAATAAATCACAGTAATACAAAGAACTTAACATCTGGCCTAACAACTGAAAATATCTGAGTACTTGAAAATGTATCTTAAAACAAAAAGAAACAATCCTCTCTTTGGTCAACCATTTATTTAGCCAGTAAGTAACAGTCAGCTTTTACCAGGGCAACCTTAATGGTTGCTTTTTCCAGAAAAACTCACTTCCATCATTCAAGATTCTGTGCCACATTTGACCTGCAGCTCTGAACTGCAATTTCCATCAAGGTAACACTGTACTATCATCGTGTTTCCTAGCTGCTGCTTCCACTACTGTTTCCTTAGCAAAAAATCACAAAATGCAGAGGTGGGAGTGATGCTTCTGTCCTCTTCTCACAGTTTTATGCTAAAGAATTATATCCCAGCTGTCTAAGTTTAGTCCAGTGGGTATATCCTCCTGATGTGTATAATTCCCATCACTGACAGTGAGAATAACACATCACACAAAGGGGACAGGGAGTCCTTGAGGCCTGTTGTAGTAGTGACTTCAAAGTATCAGGGTAAACGTATTTTCCATGTGACAGGTAGTAAGCCTGGACATAATTTTCTTTGTTTAAGACTATATGATGGGTTTGCACACTCAGAGCACTAGACATACCCTACTCACCCTGTTTCCAGGTTTGTAGGAACTTCAAGAAACAGCTCTGCCATGAATAAGCAATTGGTATATATATATATATATGGATCTATACACACACATCTAAACCCAGATCAAAGCCCTGTGGAATGAAACGGAGTAGAAAGGATTAGATGAAACACATCTTCTGCTCCAAAGGTCTTACATGCTGCTCAGAGCTCCTTCCTCCTATTAAAATCGTAAGTGAAAAAAATACTACAAATCTTCCCTGTCTTCAACACTTGCTACTATTTCAAAGCCAACTATGGTATAATCGTGCAGGCTGTGTTTTGGCTTACACATAATCAATACTTAGTAAAGACAGATTCAGCTGCAGGCTGTGGTCAGCTCCACAGAAGGCTAAATGACAAGTCAGCAAAGTCAGCTCTGATTGATAACTATGTAATGATAAATTTTCTTTAATCAAAGTTTTATCTAACATATCTGCAATCTAGAGACCACATCAGATCACACTCTATGCTCAGGGTAATTTTTCAGAACAAACCTGTTCCTATTCACAAGTAATGAACACTGCAAAATTATCATGCTATATGGTAAATGGAAATTCAAAAATAATAATAATTGTAAATTAATAATAACACAGGCCAGATAGCATAGTTTGAAAAAAGACTGCAAGGCAACCAGAGAGTCTTGTTTGTTTTACATTAATAAGTCCTGGAGGGAAAACAAATAGCTATGTAAAGCCACCTTAGTTGTCCCTTTGTTTCATCATAATTACATCTGTTGAAGTGTCCAAAGAGTCTTTTCAAAGTTCAGTGTGAATACAGCTAAAGCTTGGACATAGAAAGCAGAGTGAAAAGCATCCTCAGTGATACATTTTGAAAGGTAGCCAAGATC
Source organism: Climacteris rufus (assembly GCA_013398175.1). Taxonomy (NCBI): domain Eukaryota; kingdom Metazoa; phylum Chordata; class Aves; order Passeriformes; family Climacteridae; genus Climacteris; species Climacteris rufus. The sequence goes on along the minus strand of VZRZ01000050.1, from coordinate 505,608 downwards.
ATATTGGAAAATCTCCTCAGGTCAAGTAAAAATCTTTAGTGAGGAACACTGCATTATCAGCACTCACTTGACTTACTGGGAGTGCAAGGATTTAAAGTGAACTTGACACTGTTTCCCAGTAAGGCTGGTAGCTTAAAATGACAGCATGACAATTACATTTGTTCTATTACTTCCATTCCATTCCTTTAAGTAGGGTTTTGGTCGGTTTATATTTTTTGCTACATTTGAAAAGAAATTATGGAGTTTTTAAAGAGTCTGAAAAGAATCACTGTCTTACAACTTGGAACTGCAACTGAGAAACACAAAATGCTGGAGTCAATTTTAGTCTAGGATAAAAAGGTGAAGAACAGAGTATAATGTAGGTAATTAGAACTCAAATCTGGGAACCAAGAATTACTTGGTTTCACTTCAGTTCCAATAATCAGTCTTATAAGCTGATCCACAATGTTTTAACCAAAGCTAGATACCTAGATACATAGTTTGAATTTCAGAGTTGCTAAGCATCTACTTGCTTTACTTGACCTGAAAGAAAAAAGAACATTAGAAGCTGTAAGAAACAGAAAAATCTTGACCATTCTGAAAAAGGAAAATTGTCTCTTGTTATTTAAAGCATTACCTAATATTAAAGATCCTTCAAAAATTACTTTTCAAATAAAGACTGGAAAAACACATGCCAACTAAAACCTTTACCAAAACCTTTTCATTTTCAAGTGTATCTAGCAGAAATGAAATACATACACACAAAGAGTTAACTGGAATTTTGGGATGCTTAATTTGTTTGATCCAGAAGGCAGAAATTTTGTGACAAAATTTTCTGCAAAAACCTGTTTTGGTCTAAAGAACACAGTAAGTAGTATTTCATAAGAATGTATATAACTAAGCAATATTATAAACTACTTACCTCTCTGTCATACCTGTAAAATTACTATGGCTCATACACATAAGACTGATAAACATCAAGTGTGATTCTTTTTCATTTTAAGTATTACTTTCTAACAAGATGAAGGATTAAAATAAACGTTTGGCCCTCTAAGGTTCTATTGGCCTCAACTCCCTTATTCCAAATTAGCAAAAATAAACTGTAGGGTACAATCCTTCCTAAGCTGCATATCTACTTAACCCTAAACATTAATGAGAGGTCTTTTATCCCAATATGGTTCCTCTTTGAGCTACTCTTGCATAGGAGGCATACCAGGCTTTTGACTGGAGAGTTGAACCACGGTCTCCAGAGAGCATGACTTAACTCCTGCCTGGCAAAACAAACACAAGAAGCAAGCAGAGAAAAACAGAACAGTTATGAGGACTCCTCTGCTTCAGTCAGATTTCTGTTTGAAGGTGAAACCTGAACTTGTGCCACTACAGCGCCTCCAGCTCGGAAGCAAAGTCAACACATTGCTTTGGAAGCTCAGTTTCACGGAATATGAAATACTCATACGATCCCTGGACATTATTATAACACACATTCAGCTTTACAGAAGTCATGCAATCATTTTAAAAGTTTTACAATCCACAAGGGCTTTATTTAAGGTAATTGACCTGTCTGATAAAAGAGAGTTACAACTCTTCTATGTGATGCACTGCCATTTCTGAGTGATTTGTATCTGTGAAACAGCAATGGACACAAAAGTGTTCTTACTTTCAATACTTTGAGTACAACAAATAAGATCAGGAGACTGCAAAAGTGCCTGCATTTTGGGAATTCGTGATTAAAGTTAAGCCTGGAAGAAGGGAGTGTGTGTGGGGGAAGGTGTTTTAAGATTTGTTTTTTATTTCTCATCATCCTACTCTGATTTAATTGCTAATAAATTAAACTGATTTCCCCAAACTGAGTCTTTTTGCCCGTGGCAGTAACTGGTGAGTGATCTCTTTCTGCCCTTATCTCAACCCATGAGCCTTTGGTTATATTTTCTCTCCCCTGTCCAGCTGAGGAGGGCTATAATAGAGTTTTTGTGGGCACCTGATATTCAGCCAGGGTAAATCCACCAAAATAAGAATTGGAATTATCCCAAATTACTTTTCATCATGTCTATAAAGACAAATAATACTAAAACAAAAACAGATCAGCAAAAACTGACAGTAGAAAAAAGGTGCTATGAAAAGGTTTCAGACCCCACCCAAGTTCACTGAGATTTGAGAGCACACAAACCATATTAAGTCAGGCCAAAACTCAATTACATCTCCAATACTGTGAATTTTTGCACATTTATTTGCAACACCCCATAATGCTAGTATGATCATACCCCCAAACTCCAGTTGCCTCAACTTTTCAGAAACTAAAAAAAAAAAAAAAAAAAAAAAATCTGTTCATAGTACCAGAAATACAGACGTTTGGTTTCCTGCACACTAATATTCTACATTTGATTGACTGGTCTTTAAAAAATTGAGACCTTCAGCTGTAGCTCTTATACCAGTGGGACAATAAGGTATTTGTCCTCTATGGATTTTTGGTGTTTAACAAAAGCTAGGTTTACATCTTTCTTCCTTCCCATAAGGATAATACAAAAATCCTTTTCCTCTGCTCTGTGATCTGTTTTCACAGAGGGAATTTAATATTTTGGAGAATTTTGCTTGTCAAATGCAGCTGATCTTTACTGCATACACCTAGTTACTTAAAGCTAGCTAAAAAAGGCTTGTCAAAATGTCAGTGGCAGTAATANGACTGATTACCGGGATAAGCCGTAATAACAGGCATCCCGGTAATAGTTTATGATGGTTTTTTAAGCTCAGATAGTTACTGGCATTCACACCAGCAAAGATGCATCTATCTACAAGATTTTAAGACAAAAAAGGGGATGTGGGTGTGGGTGTCTAATCCAGAACAGTTAGATCATAATGGAAGCTCCATTGCAGCTCATTTGTAGTATACTTTAACCCTCATCTGGGAGGACCACATTTAGCCTTTGCAGCCATTCCCTGGAAAAGGAACAGCAACTCAAATGTTCCAACAGCATCCTTTTCATCAGCAGTGCCAGAAATTTAATGTGCATGGGGTTTTCAGGAGGCCATTCATTCTGGCTGATAGATGAAAACCTTGCACCATACTAACACCACATATGGAGAGCTGCAGACTCCAGTTTTCTTACATCTATGTTCTTTTTTAAACAGTACTCAGAACACGCACAAGATGTTTTTATTAGAGCAGTCAAGGACACATCAGCTATAATGAAACAGTAAAATTTAAATGCTGCCAACAACATTCTGCATTGGTCTACAGTCAGTTTGAGCTTCTGCCCAACATCCACTTGCTCTCCAGTTTCATGGAGTGACACTAAGCTGCTTCTCAAATAGTCTTAAAGTTTATTTTGCTTTTACTGCAACTCTTCACTATGCAGCTGCGCAGTAGTAAACATGACCTTAACATCGAGTGGAAGTTTGGCAACAACTTGATTGCAAATGTAATCTACAACAGCCACGGAAGGTAGCCAAGCCAAAAGCAGAGTTACAGCTCTTAAAAACTCAGACTATAAATGGCTATAAAAGATCACACTTCACACTGCAGTTTGCAAGCGTGATTAACTGCTGTGCTGTGCTACACCTGCAAATCATTTCTGTTTGCAAATACTGCAGAAGTAACTCTGATGCCCCAGTATCTGTCTTCAAATCAGGTAACAATAAATGAAGAGTAATAAATCAGTAGTATTGTTTGAAACATGCTTTGTTAAACAAGTGTGCAAGTCTCTGTGGGATCAGGACCTTGGATGGTGAAGCGATGATCTAAAGTGTGCTGGAAAATAAAAATGCACTGTAATTTTAAAGGCTCAACATGATGGCCTGGTTAATGTAGCAGATATAAAGTAAAAGCCTTCATCAAGCTTTTAGGATAAATCTTTTAAAGTCTGAGTTTCTAAGGCTTTGTAGTTATAAAACACATACTATTGCCATATTTTATAAGACAGAGGGAGCATCTGAAACATGATTACATCTGAGATTTACTTACAAACAGGCTACAGAAATAGCTAGTATTACCCTTGCTGCTGTCAAAATGAAAGCTGAGGTAAAAAGATGAGGTTTCTCTGACAGGTATAAAGAGATGCAGCAAGTTAATTGTAACAGAATCCCCAAAGTGAACATTCTGATAAAATTGTGTGGCCAGTTTTCAGAGGTCAGCATATGGGAAGAGACATCAAAAGTCAATCCTGATAGCATTTTCCTTTCTCCACACAGCACCAAGTAGATGCTTGGCTCAGGGATAGACTTCTAAAGTCTCAAAAAGCACTTCAAAATTAATATGGGTTAGATAATTTCCTCACTTAAACTGGCTTAACTCCCAACCCAACAATTTTTCAATAATTTCAGCTACAGCATAGTCAGGCCCTCAACAAGGGGCTTCCACAGCAGCTTTGTAATCAGCTTAATTTGTAGCTGTCTCTCCCCACACTTCACACACACAATCACACGTTCCTGACTCTCCCCAGTGCCTCACTAGTGCTCATGCAATCACGTGCTTGGGCACATCAGAAGGATGATTTGGTACACATGAATTTTCAGGGAGGTTAATTTTAAGTCACATTAACTCCCAGGTTTCTCCCATGCTTGCAGCCCCAGGAACACAAATAGTGGCACTAAGTCAAAAAGGTGTAGCAGGGATTAGCTATGACTCACCAAATGTGAAACTGCATTTTCATAAAGAAGTTCAGGCCTTGGCTCACTACAGCATTTGCAACCCTGCTCAGCAAAGCACAGTGACTTGAGCCCTCAGTTACTATGGTGATGAGCATGTTTATATATAATTAGATAAATTCTCCCTTCAAGAAAGCAGTTGTCCTTCTCACAGGCAGCTAATCATATTTTTTTAACTAAATAGATGTAAAAAAAAATTTAAAATTTTAAAGCTCAAGAATCATTATTATTCATCCACAAGCTAAAGTTAATTTGGATAATTTAAATCTATAGCAAGAATTAAAAAGAGAAAAATAGTGAATGAGAAACCCATCTCTTCTGAAAATTATACTGCAAATGCCCTAGAAAATAAGCTAATGCTTGGTTTTATAGATTTTAAGGTTTTGCTTAAGAAAAACAGGAATTATTAATAAAACTAGGTTCTTGTTCAACAAAGCCTAAGAGGTACTTACTGAAAAAAAAGGAATGTATGAGTCCTTTTTCTTCTGTGCAATCACTAAATTAAGTCAACCCTACATGTTAAATATAAGCAGTATTTTCTAACACTAAGCTTACTGCAAAAGCAATATGCTGATATGAACAAGTTAATTTAGTCAAAATGCTTAGTTTATAAACTCATGAGCAGCTTACTTCCTTTTTCAAAAGACTATGAATCAGCAATTACTGTAGAACCATCTGCCACAAAGATTAATATTCAGCTCAGGGTTTTGCAGAACCCTTTGCCACAATATTTACATGCAACTTGGGCTTTTTTTTTTTTTTAATTAAGAAAATCCAGTCCTATAATAACTAATCATATTACTTAGGATCTGAAATGGCATTAAATTAAAGTAATTCTAAATTCAGAGTAGACAAGATTATTTCCTAGGATCAATAGCTATAAAAACTAATAACAAAGCTTGACCAAACACTGAATTCTTCCCTGGAGAAAAATAATTGACAAAATGCAGCAGAAACATTACCAGCTGATGAGCTGCCTCTTTCTTCCCACTATGATGCCATCTGTTGCCAGCTCTTGCCTGTCCACATTCACTGCACTCCTCTGATTCCCAGCCTGATCCAGATCCAGCCCTGGTCTCAAGTGTGATAATGTAATGAAGCTTTACCCACCCAAAGGGCTTCAATGACTAACTGGTGCTTAGAGGTGGTGTTTTGGTGACAGTGGACAAGTAAAGAGGCTTCTAGTCCCAGGCACCTAATACAGCTCTTTTCTTTCACTGAAATTTTTATCCCTTCTCCAGTCTGCCAACATAATGACATGGATATTCTCTGCCCAGCCCAACTGCTTGATAAATTAACTTTAGAAAAACTTCAACTACATGAAGTGTTCAAGCTAATAGGGATAATATTTTAAGAACTGAGGTAGGAAGCATCCACATTCAGGTTCATAAAGTAGATCATATGGGGGAAACTTCCAGTAAGAAGGGCAAAACCAATGGTAAATTTCCTTTTACTGCAGCATGGCAGGAGACACTGCACACACCTGCTATCCACTGTAACCTCATGGTAAGGAATAGTGAGTTCTTAACCCTAAAAAAAAATAATTGAATAACAGTTATCCTTTACATGTAGGTTGTCACTTCCTCCAAGGCAAAGACCTTCTTCAGTGCCCTGCACTTGTTGACACACAAGATATGAAGGGAAGAGGTACAGCTGATCATGAAGAAGCAGAGTGTAATTTTGACTTGCTCTAAGAATAGGCCAAATGCCTTCCTCCAGTTTGCATGCAAATTTATTACTGAAGACAATGCAGGTATTTGAGGGAAGAAACTCAGCTTAGAATCTGATTATCTCTTCAGAAACCATCCAAATTTAAAACATGCCTTCTCAAACTCCAAGGTTTACTGCTTTAGCATCATCTATTAAAGGAGTTTTAAGTGATAAACAGTTACATATTTATAAAAGTTATTTTTGTTTCAATTGAGTGTTTAGCTATAGCTGCAGGAAGCAGTATGTTACTGTAAAAGGCAGTAACTAGATAATTAGGTCAAACTAAAGGTCCTTTTATCATTAAAAACCACATGTAGCTATTAATTCACACAGCATTCAGTTACATTTACAAGATAATCCCTAGCAAGGGACCAGACAGCCCCAAACACAGACACTAGAGTTATTAGTTGTGCTGAGAGCCAGGTAAATTGATTATTGTGCAGCTAAGAAATTTCAAAGTGTTTTTTTTTTATCAATACCTTTAATATTCTGTGTTGTTTCCAACTTTTATGGTACATAGTCTTAAAGATATTGTTTTCATTTAAACATGAAACAGGAGAGACAGTAGAGTTAGATAAATACCTTTACTGGAATCACTGTCAATTTTGGCTGTAGCACCAAAACAAACAAACAAAAAATGTGGCTTTTAAGATTTGTCTTGCTTTTAATACCTGAAATTTCATTAGTGAGCTGTTCTGTTTACCTCTTTTTTTGCAGATACAAAAGTTCACCTAACAGTGACGATATTACATTTTGAAACTGTTGTAAGTCAGGAAGAATCCTTTTTTTTCTTGCCACTTTTTCTCTACAAAAAAGTATTTAGGCTGGACATGTCACACAAGGGTGAATTGACCATATTTTAACATCATGTACTTTTCAGTAAGTTAATTATGGCTTATACTATGTAAATAACAATGCACATATAAATACACTATGCTTTTGTATAAGAACTTTTGAATCCTATGCCTATTGCCTTTAAAAGAGGACATTTCAAAAGAGGCCCTAAAGAGGACATTTCAAAAGAGGCCCTAAAGTTTACACATCCACCTGAGATACCCAATGTGTGTAAGGTCACACAGAAAACAAATGACAAATCTGGTGTTAAAAATTCTCTATTTCAACTCAATGGTGTAAACGGAGTATTAGTGGAAGTGTTCCCAAAATGACATTCCAGGAAAGTATGTGCACTAGAACACTTGTCTTAGACACCAGGATTATTACTTATTTACCTCACTGATGCTTTAGTGATGGATTTGTTCATAGTTATAGCAAAAAAACACTGTGGTCCTGACCAAGATTTGGCATCCCAAGCTCCACAGGAAACATAATACTCAAGTGCTTCGTGATCCCAAAAACCAAAAGAGAAATAGCAGGGTGTAAACAAAACCTCGTGCAGATAACAATGTCTGGACCTGTTCTCTAGCCTTCATCACAAAAGCAGCAGGTCAGAGCACTTTAGTACAGGTGACAACACATTTGACCAAAGTGTGATTCCTGAACAGCACCACACAGGGACATTAAAGCTGCTGGAGAGCCTACACATGAACTCTCAGGGAGCGGGGAAGAGGGGCTGCCCACAGCAACAGCTTTTCACTGGTCTGCTTAAGGATGCAGCATGCTTCCAGCTCAAGCTCACTGCTCAGTGAAACGAGACAATCCCTTGGAAACTGGTTTTATATCTTAACTGGAAGTTATCTGCAGAGTTACCCCAGCCCAAACCCTCTCTAAATATAAATATCCCCAAACTGTCATGAGATACACAGGAGAAGCCTCAAAGCTGGCTACCCAGGAATGGAGATCTTGAGCAAATACTTAAACTGGCTACTATGATGCCAAGAACTGAGTACTTTAAGCTTTCATCATGTTCTACAACACACATCCACACATGTATGCATGCAGTCAGAATGAACACCCATATGGTCAGAACAAGATAAACAACCATCTTCACTAACAAATTAGCCATTTGAGCAGCAAAATGTGTACTGTATGTTACTAAAACACCAATAAACGAAAGGATTTACACTGTGAGGGTAGTTCTTCCTTAATGGTTACACAAACTACATACATAATTGAACACTGTAAAAACAACATATACTCTTAAAAGGGGAGCCCTGACTGCTTCAATGATGGATGTTTTTTATCTTAGTACCACGAGCTTTACTGGCTTTATACATTCTCTGCTGTTTTTTAATACCTTCAGGGGCCTTGATAACATAGCAGCATTTCCTCTTTAAAAAGTCCATTTGCAGGGTCATTCACACTTTGCAGGAACCGTGAGGCTCTGAAAGCAACACAGCTCAGATCTGAGGAAGTGTTTTGTTTTTAAAACACAGCTATTTCAAAGGCTCTGACCTCCCAGGGTTTACAACAGCTTTAGGCTATATCCAAAGGCTTTTGAGTGTTGAAAGCCAGGTTATACTGAAAACTATTTCCCTGGAGAATTAATCTAAAATATGCTCTATTTATTGCACTCAGAACAGCAGTGCTTAAAAAAAACCCTAACAGCCCACACAAGAAGGGCTGCAGGTTGTTCAACGTGAAAGGCAGATCTCCATTTACATGTGTGAGAAAAAGTGGAATCCTCTATACACGCCAGACAAATTCTCTCACTCCACCAGATGTGGGCACATCTGGTGTGCTACTGATATAGACTGACCTGGTCAGGAGAGGGAGATTGGATTTCACTACCAAGAGGATTACAGACTCCTCCTCCACCCTAACAGCATCCCTTCTCTCTTCCCTGACCTTAAGCTAAATCCAGTGGTAACTAATTGCTACTGCATTTGATCAGCAGAAGACAGGCTATGTATTCCCTGGTACTGAGGCATTAATTAGTCCCTTCCATCCCAGGCTACAATTACAGGATGCAGACACAGGGAATGAAAACGTTCAGCTGCTTGCTCCTGAGGTCTTGTTCTAAGTACTGCTAGAGCTGGAGAGGTCATATCCAGCAGGACAAGAGAGTATTGATAACCTGTGTTTATTCTTTGCTACGTATGTCAGAATGGGGAAGTAGCACGTTGCCTCACTGTGCCACAAGGGTGTTGCTCAGAATGGTTTCTATTTGCAAGAGGGACATAACATAAACATTTCCCAGACACATCCTACACTTTTAGCTCTGGGAAGGCAGCAAAATACTCCTGTGAGCACAAGTCAGCCAGAAAACTGCAAATTACGTTGACCAAAAAGCCACTACAACGTTGTTTCTTTTAGTCCAAAATTGGTGTGAGCTATAACAGGAAAAAGACATTGACTGCAACCCGACTAAGGTTTGTCAGAACAGCAGTACTGCCTCATCCACAGACTGCACTTACCTTGGGAATAGTGGGTCTCAGTGGGTCCAGTGGAACTGGATACACCTCAGTAAATCTTTGGCAGTTTTAACCCATGCAGTCATAGCATTAGTAACATGCTTGTTACAACACTGAACAAGTTTCCATGACTTTTTAAATACTGAGATTTACATGCATTAGAGCTCTCATGGCATTGGGAAGTGCAAGTGTACCTTACTCCCCTGGGCATTAACCCTCCTCTGCAAATTTACCAGCTGTTTGTAACTCTGCAGAAGGGGTCATACGACAACTTCAGCTGAATGGGAAATGATGAAGCTGTTTGAAGTTCTTTACAAAATAATACTTTTTTTTCAGCACAGGCTCATCCTGATAACAGTACTATCCTGATAGCTAATAATCTGCACTATTTTTTTTGTCTGATACTCTTCTCTTAAGTCTCTTTTTTGGTTATTTATATATAAAGACATCATCCACAGTCACAAGATATTCTGTTGCATTCCCCACCAGCTGAAAAAGCATTAGAATCACTACTGATTTCATTCTTCCTGCCACAGATAAGGCTTATAAAAGTGGGTTTTTTAAAACTAGATTGCATATTGAGGACAGCCTGGAGTATCTCTTGTTGTATAATACATGTTGCATAAAGTAGGGACAGTACATTTGAGGATATTATCATCCAGTGGAAAATTGTTTGGGCTTCAGCAAAATTTCATACAAAATCTGAAACTGTATTCATGGTGCAAAGCAGACTGCAAAATAAAATGCACAATTTTCAGAGAGCAGTATTCTTCCTTATTGACAGAGGAAAGAAAAATAGCACTGTATGACTAAGTCACCCAAAATTTCACGGTATTTGCTTAGGAACTTCACTGTCATTATGCACACATTTTGTCTGCAGGGAGACAGAAGTACTGGGGGGAATTTTGATCAGAAAATAAGAGAAAATGTCTTTATTCTGACTTTTGAAATCTCCTCTGGAAACATTGCATGTCCTTTCAGAAAAGGAAAATCTCTATTTTTTTCTTGTGGGAGAGTTCAGAAACATGATGGATCAGAAGCTGATATTAAATCTACTGAAGTTATAAATCCATTCCACACCAGAAACTTGATGGTACTTTGCCAAATAAGTAGGAGGCAGAAGCACCATGACTTACACTGTACCACGGTAACAAGCTGCATCCCATCCCTGGCAAGTGCTCTTTTTAATTAGACAATCTTCTGTAACATGAAGGCCCGGACTTAAATCACTCAAAATCTTCAGATTAACACAGAATAACAGCAAATCCAGCCAATTTTATAATTCCTGTAACAGATTCTTTCACCTCTATGCAAACCAAGACTTCCCAGCAGCTTTAGTGACACGCATACACTGCAAAAAAACTGTAGTCTGTTACCTGCTCTTTCTCTAACGAGGAAGAGGATGCCAGGATGCTAAACCTATTTATGAGTCCTTGGGTAACCATACTATGCCACAAGTGCAAAGACCAAGCATAAAACCTAGGAAGTCTAAACTCTTGGGATTCAGAACCTGAACCTGCTTTATGTGAACAAAACACAGAATCCCCGTCCAGCAGCATGAGTCTAATTTCACTTTCTACTGAAACTTCAATGCATAACTAAAGAGCTGAGGTGATTTTCTAGTCCTGTGCTGCAGCTGCAGAATACCTGAATGCTACCATGATAAGAAAAAGGCAGTATCCCATGTTGATCCAAACACCAACAGACAGGCACGGTTGATAGACCAGCTGCTTTGCTTCTTGAGAAAAGAGTATCACCTTCTGAATTCCACTGGAAAGAAAAAATCCCGTGCTTTGGCAAACAGACCTTGTTGGCACATGGGGTTATACTCCCTCAATGACAAACCACACAGTCCTCAATCTGCACTCCCAAGAGTCTCTGCATGGAACAGCAGCCCTGAGCAGAGAATTCCACATGCAAATGACTCCCTCAGTGTGGTCTCATCACCTCAGCTGAGGCAGTCTGAACATTCACCTTAAGATATGTGATCTTGCTCATCGTGTTTTCCTTGAAAGTTCTAGCACACTTCTTAATTCTTCATACTGTTGACTGCACTGCAAATGAAAACAGAATACATGAGCACTGAGATCATGGCAGTAAAAGCTGTGGAAAAATGCATGGCTAAGCTGGATGCAATCTAACATATCACACCACAGACAGCATTTGTTAGTGCAATTATTTTTCTCTTCCATGACAACAAAAGGAGGTTAATAGACCAAGAACCTTGCACTAATTAATTCCCACAACACATTCTGATATGCTAAAAGGTACTCCACAGGACAACAACATGTATTTTGATTAGTTTGGAAAGAGTCATATTACTAACTGGTATTCAAAATTTGTCCCCAACTCAAACTGTTAGAGGATCAGCAACCAAGCAATTCCCTACTTTTCTGTCTGCTACAAGAAAGAGAATGAACAAATAAAGACCTTTTGGCATTGTTTCAGTTCAGATTGGTGATTTGCCATTAAATCATCCATCTAGTTTGCTGCCTGAGTCACCACCTTCAGAATTTGCACTGGCCCAAACATGAACCAGTCAGCCAACATATGACCAGTGATAAAACAGTAATTCAGGAAGTTGTTTCCACAAGATTGGAGTTACATACTTTAATCGCTCATTAACAACCTGTGCAGGCCAGTCTCTATAGCCAAATCAGTTACTGCAGGAAGCTAAGAACTTCACAGGTCAGAACAATACTCATATATCTCTAGCAGAATTAAGCAAAATAAATAAGCCTTTGTAAAGATGGTAGACAAGCATATCAATGAAAAAAAATCAAACACTGTACTCCAGAACTTACCTCCAGTTGTTGCAGACACTGTACTCCAGCACTTACCTCCAGTTGTTGCAAAGTCTTTAAGCAGTCAGCCCACAACAGCTCCCCAGAACAAATGCCTTCAGAAAAAAAGCAGCCAATTATACCAACTCCAGATACAGCTGGATGCCATCAGGAATTCTTAAGAACTGCTAGGCAAACAAGATCACTACATGAAATCATTAGACTAACAGCAGAGTCTCAAGAAAAATGCAACCTTTTAGTCTCAATCTTTCTTGCAAAATGTTTCCATACATTTGTTCTGCAGAGAGCTATTTGATAAGGTGATGATTACAGGCACAGAAAGCATTTTTATCCACAGTTTATCCCAGCCAGAACTGGCAGTAAGTCTAGGAAATCAGAAGGCCGTTCCTCATAATGCAGTTAAGAAAAAAACCAAAAAGTTTCTTGTAAAGGTTTTCAGTTTGTGGCTTCAAGTCCTTGGGGGCTGTTAATGACTACCAAGAGCTGAAAAGAAATAATCCTACAATCAGGTAATTTAATTCACAGCATCTTGGGCAGTAAGATCCACAGATCAGAAGCATTTGCAAACACTGTTTCAGTAAATGCACATATACTAAGAGACAACTGTACATCTGCACTTGTTCTAGCAATTCGAAATTCAGCATCCCACAGTGATGCAAAATAAACCAATGAGTAACTAAAACTCACCCTATTACCTACAAGGCTTCTGTGGCCCACAGCATTCTTCTTGTCTTTCATTAGACCAGTTTTTTCAGCTGTGCCTTCCTGGATATGAAAAGTATAATCTCCCTTTCCTCCCAAGTCTTGGCAATTTATACATGCTCTCACAAATATACAAGAAAATAAGGACAGACTCCCTTTGATTTCTTTCAGCTGAAAAGATAGATGTAGGAGTAAGAGAGATACAATGAGAGGCATATTATCTTTCCAACCATTTGTCAGTTCTACTCAGTATTGTATCTTTAGATTTGCTTATTATTCTGTTATTACAAATGAAACAAGATGAATCAATAGGTGCATTGGTTTTACAGATACTAAGAGTTCAGGACCTGCACTAATAGGGCAATTCAAACATGCTGAGAAAGGACATTTTTCATTTTTCATTATCTGAAAAGGCTTCCTCTTTTGCTGATAAAGTACAGTCTCTTGCCCACTGTAACAGAAAGCACTTTCTCTCAAAGACAGTTCATAAAAGGTTGCTTTCCTTTCTTCCTTTTACAGAATTACAGAAGAATAAGTGCTTATTGATTTTTATAAAACATACCAGTGCACATATGAACACACACACACATACTTAAAAATCATGTATTTTCAAGTTTTATTGCACTGTCCCAAGAGTTTACCTGCCTTGCTGGGAAAAGCTGCTTACAGCCTGTTAAGGGTCAGGACAGAAGATTATTTAATTAGGTGGCAGCCCTTACCCTGGCTTAACACAGAGGGGAGTGCTTCATACAAATTGCATCCAGCAAGGTTTGTGACTCAGGGATGTTTATATGAAGACCAGTGTGAGGCAAGGCAAAGAAGGATATGCTCAGGGCATCAAAAACACATGCTATATTAGAAAAAAACTCAGAGTGTAGAGACAGTTAAGGCACCACAAATAGCACTTTCAGAGCACGCTATGAAATGAGCTAGAGCACAGACACATAAGCAGGAGCACAGACACTGTTTTCCAGGCATTAGGTCAAGAACTATGCAAGCCACATCATTATGGTTAATAACACTGAAGATCCTAAACAGCTACAGAGTTTACATATTTATTTATTTGTAGCTGAATCAGCTTCCATCTACATGGAGACACAGATGTTTTTTACAGTGAGGGTGGTAAAACCCTGGAGTGGGTTGCCCAGAGGGATGGTGGATGGCCCATCCCTGAGAATATTCAAGGTCAGAATGGACAAGGCCCTGATCAGCCTGGTCTAGTTGAAGATGCTTATGGCAAGGGGGTTGGCTAGGTGGTCTTTAAGGGTCCCTTCCAATCCAAAGGATTCCATGATGTTATGATCCTAGTTGGAATGGCTGCAATTATGCTGCAGATGAGCTTTACTAATAGCAGAAAATGACAAAGCATTGGCTGAAACTTACTCTAAAAACAAATCACACATCAATATTTGCAAAAATATTAGTCAGAAATACAGATACTATAATGCAAAGTGTTAAATGCAAGTCACGGTTTTCTACAGACTCTCATCTATAAGCCAAAAAATGCCATCTTTCATTTTTAATTTCTTTTAGAAGTCAGGTATAAAAGAAAAGTAACTTGGACACATTCAAACAACAGAAAAGGGAATTAAAACTGCATTAGTTCTCCCATGTACTGTGTCTAGAGGTTCAAAACTACTAGCAGTGACATAACTGAAATACAAGACTAAAATTGTATTTTCCTAAATTCTTGGCTCTCTCTACTTGGAACTTAAAAAGGTAACAATTAAGGTATTATATTCTTCATTTCTGTTTATTTTAATCTCACTACAATATGCAATAGAAATTCTAGCCTCATTCAACTTAATTTAGCTGATTTTACTTCAGATTTCCATTTGCTAGATACAGCTGCAATGACAGATGCAAGCAGCAAGACTGTTTTACATCAGAATTTATTTTTCTTTTGGAGATAAGTTATTATTTTTTTGGGCTAGAGGCCAATCAGTTTTAATACTAGCTTTCAGTAAAATTGAGAAATATTTTATTCCTAGACATCCTATCTATTAGATTTTCTCCCCTTAAAAGAAGAGACATTCTAGCCATATGTATCTGTTAATAAATACAGGCAGAAAATTCCTTCCCTGGATCAGGCCATTTTCTGATGTATAACCTTCCAGTGTGGCCAGGCCCAGGTTCTTACCAGCCTGTTTTGCTGATTTATTATTAACCCAATGCTTACACTTATGTTTTAGTGTTTGCTTCTTTTTTTTTTTTTCTCGTGCAAATTACCACCATTCATTTTCAGTCATTACCACCTTCTTCATTTAGTTACTTTTGCCAGACTTTTCTGTGCAATCTCCCTGATCCACTTTTCGTTCTTCTCGCTCAAGCCTTCCCCTTGCTGCCTATCAGTTTGGGAATAGAACATTCGTCAGTCATTAACAATTTCTAAGAACTGCACGTTTATTGCTCTGCTTGCTTCAGTCTTTTTGATGAGAATAAATTTTGATCTGTTCTCGAACTCCACAGTCAACCTTCATTTACCTAGGTCTCTGAGCAGGCTTCCCTTTGGGAAATTCCCAATCCTCTTAGCATTTCATTTCAAGATTCCAGGTTTCTCCATGAACTCTTAAGGTAACCTTTGCTAATCTTAGATCAGCTCAGACTCCCACAAATAGGGCAACAGTGATGAGGCAGTTCCTTTTCCAGAAGGAGCTGAAGGGAGAGGAAATTACCATTTTAGACTGGAAAGCTCATGCTTTCAGCTGTGGTCCTAAAACCTGGTTTTAAAGCATTAATCTAGCCTACCCTTCCCTCACGAATTAGCTTACCATTCACCTTGAACTTGGCAAAAGTAATTTGCATTTCCCTGGGAAAGTGTCTAGCTATTGTGAGCCAAATAACAAATGCCTGAAAAATAACATCAACGTGGCACCAAGTCTTCTCTTTGGCAGTATTAACACAACAATACGTAATTATTGTTTTCACATCGCCACTTCATTTGTAACAGTGTTATATGCTGTGTCATGGTGCTCCAAAATAAACACTTTCAGCTGAGAGGACAAAAAGGCAAAAACAGCAAGGAAATGTGAAATCACCCCCTCTTTATTAACTATTTTATTTTACCCTTTGCAGAGGTTTTTTAAAGGCATCACCTGGCCTACTTAAAACTTCACAATATATAGAGATCTCACTCCCTGAGGGTCAGCCTTACTTCTGCAAGCAGTTGCATTGCCCTAAATCTTGCCTCAAAGGGGTTACTGAGACTACATCTTTCATCTGAGTTTGCATTCAGCTCTATCAGTCACTTTATTTTATAGACTATGCAGGGTACAAAGCACTAATATGGCATGAAACCACAAAGATACATGCAGACACTTTTAAGGATTGTCTCACCAGTGCACAATTCCTTTAGTTTTGTATAATTAACTATTAACAGTACTGAAACACCATACTCTAAAAATCTGAAACACCATACTCTAAAAATCTGCTAAATACGGGGGTTGGACTAGATGATCCCCAGAGGTCCCTTCCAGCACTAAATATTCTGTGATTCTTTACCAAGCAGCTTCAAGCCTGGATATCCTCTTGCAATATAACATTAAAAACCTGAGGAAAAAAAAGCCAGAACATAGGGAGAGAAGCCCCCTTTCAAAGCCACACTTCCAAAGGCCTCCCTGCACTGAGCTTTCTCCCTGCATGGATTATTTTTCTCTCCTTTTTGCAGAAAGCAGAAGTTACACAAGGAAGCTCGAGCAGCAAGGGCTCCAGCAGCACAGCTTATAAAAATACATGCATATATGTGTGTGTATATATATATATATGTGTGTGTAATATATATATGTAATATGTATACAGGTTATAACTGAGGGAGACCAGCCTAAGCAGAGGGTGTTTGGGAGAACAAGGACAATCAGAAGTTCTGGCAGCTTCCTTGAGGGAACTTTTCCATGTGCAGAGGCCTGAAGGAGCAAAGATGGCAATTCTTAGTGCCAGTAGCTGTAGTAGCAATAAACCTCGGGCTTATTAAGGTATTTTAGCACTACTATTCAGTGATTTGTTCTCTGCTCCTTCATTTGTACTTAGGTCTACTGCACAGGTCAGGAAATCCCCATCCTTGGGACACTTTTCAAGACTTTTCAAGCCACTGACTGTGGCCACACAGTCACAGTTGGCCAGGCCCAGCACTGGAAATAGTCNTAGTGTATGTCATTGCTCTGAATCATTCTGGTTTAGTAGCAAAAAGTTTTGTTTTTAGTAACACTCAACACCAAAGGCCTTGCAAAAGGGACCTGCTGGCAGCACGGCAGCCCCCAAAAATCACCTTTTCCCCACAAGCTTATGAGGAGCTGCAGAGAGAGCTCCGGTTGTTCAGCCTGGAGGAAGCTCTGGGGGGACATCATCGCTCTTTACAACTCGCTGGGGTCCGGCCTCTTCTACCCTGCCTACAGTGAGAGGACCTGAGGAAATAGCCTTACGCTCAGACAGGGGAGATTCGGATTAGATAGCTGAAAAAAAAGGTTTTTTTTTTTCACTGTTTGGGTGGTCATACATCGGAATGGACCGGCCAGGGAGGTGGTGTCACCATCCCTGGAGGTGTTT
Source organism: Climacteris rufus (assembly GCA_013398175.1). Lineage (NCBI taxonomy): Eukaryota > Metazoa > Chordata > Aves > Passeriformes > Climacteridae > Climacteris > Climacteris rufus. The sequence continues at coordinate 487,919 of VZRZ01000050.1, read as the reverse complement.
AAGAGGTGTCTAGATCTGGCGCTACGTGATGTGGTTTAGGAGTTTAGAGATTTAGAGGTTACAGTGGTTCAGGGGTAACAGTGCCAGTGCCGGGTTGACGCTTGGACTCAGTGATGCCAAATGTGCCTCCCGCCCCGGACAACTCCACAATCCCCGCGTCGCCATTTCGCACCCCCTTCTCCCGGTGACGTCACGGCCTCGCCCCGCCCCCCGGCGCGGCGGAGTTCCCGGATGTGAGAGGCCCCGCCCCCGCCGCCCCGCGCCAGCGCCGCTCGCGCCCCCTCCCTCCCTCGCTCGCTCCGTGCGCGGGTCAGCGAAGCCTCTGCCGCAGTGACGGGATCGGGAGCGCACCGGGAGCGGCAACGGCGGCGGCGACGCCGGACAA
>VZRZ01000050.1:422737-487407 GCA_013398175.1 Climacteris rufus | reverse complement strand
GGAATATTCCAGACCGGGCCGGGCCCCCCTCCCCCGCGGCCCCACCACCGCTCCGCTCCGCCTCGCCGCTGCCCTGCCCCTGACCCGGCTCCTCCCGCCCCCGGGCCGTCCACGTCCTCCCGCGGGCGAGCGCCTCTCTGGGCTCCTCTCCCGTCTCTCCCCGGGGGCGGGCGCGTCCCCCACTCCCGTCCGCCGCCTACGGAGCCCCGCTGCCTCTCCGCCCCCGCCGCCCTGACAGCGCTCGCCGGGCTCGGCCTTTCCGTTCCCCGGCACCCCCTCACCTCACCCCCGCCCGGCCTTCCCCGCGGCCCGGGGGTTCGCGTCCCCCGGGCTGCGCCTCGTCTGTTCCCCAGAGGCACCAGCGGCGCTAGAGCCGTGTCGAAACGAAACTCTGGCAATTTCGGCAGCGCTGCCGTGCGGGGGCTGTTTCGCGGCTCCGCGGGGTTCTCCCCCCGCCCCCGGTGCAGCAGCGCTGTGCTGTTCGTGTGCGGACCGGAAAGCTGTAATGCACGTAGCCATGGGCTGGATAATGTGCGCTGTAACTGGGCTGGGGCGGAAAGCTGACACTTCACACACCGTGGGGGCGCGGGCTTTGGGGCTGCGGGAGTGCGCTGTGTCCAGGTGTGTGTGCGTGCGAGCGAGAGTCGCTCTGTTTGTTCAATCATGACGGGTTTAAATTTCCCTTTTCCTGCCGTAAAATTAACCCGGAGATACAGTATGGAGTCCTGTAGTATTTTACGTCGACACTAGGGGTGTCTCCTGCTTCTCACCGCTGCCAAGAAATCAACGCCCTTTTTTTAATAAACATTTATTTTAGCCTAAATTATTCAGTACCCGGCCTGCAGAAAGGCCTGGCAATATTTTGGTTTTGCAGCTGGAGAAATACAAGTAGTTTAATGTTTTTTTGTTGTTTTTAAACCTTCCAGAGCAAGGCCAGCTGGTTATCTCATTGCACATTAGACCCTCACAGAGCCTGGGAGTCAAAAATGGGTTTCCTTTTATTTTTGAGCTGGGCATTACAGTCTTTCCTTTAAAAAATAAAGTTGTGGCAGAAACTAATGCGCCATGCTTAGGCTGGTTTTGTGTGTACACTTTAGTAGATGTGCATTTGGAGAAATGTTTTGAAATGTATAAAGCTTTTGGTTGGGAGCACATTGAGACCGAGAGTAAAAAAAGGCTCATGTTTTGAGAACAAGGTATAAATGAAGTTGAGACTTACAAACAAGAAAGTTATTATCACTTATGCCATGGTTGCAGTACTGCTAATTACTGTGTATAGATCATTATGAACAATGATCATCTTTCACACAACAGTTATGTTCATCCTGCCAGTACTTGGGTCTTCTGTGAGAATTTTGTTCTCAAAGACCTGCCTGATGAGATAGACTAACATGTAAAAGGCAAGAAAGTGTTATTGAACCGTGATGCACATGTGCCTGTCAGTGACCTTTAATGAACTTAACTTTCATGTATTACTACCTTTGATTATTTTTTCCTCCATTCTGTTGTAACTAAAGCTTTCCTATCATCTTTTGATAATATAATCATGTTGATTGTTACTTCATTCCTTCCTGAGTAGAATTTGGGTATGATGCATTGCAATGTGGAAATGCAGGTACTGAGCTAAAAAAGGTGTGCTGGATGTTATCTCTGCCAGTGAAGGTGCTTGCTTCCTCTTGTGAGCGTAACACCACTGTAGTTGTATCACTACACTGGTTCTGGTAACACCTGATCTTAGGTGCCTTTTAGTCTGAAAACCAAGCTGAAATACTATGCATTAACGAAAAAGAAAACCCCAGCATTTCATTTAAGTTGCTGGTTTTTTATTGCCATAAATCAGTGGATGTTTTCATTGGCAGAGTTCAGTTTTCATGAAGGAGTGCATCTTGGTTCAACCCTTATGGTATTAGAGCAGTTCTTTTTTTCACAGAACAACATTTCTTTTGTGCTCTTATGGGATGAGGGAGCTGACAGTTATGGTGTAAAAAGAGGTGAATGTATTGTTGTGTTTGTAGTAAGTAGCTTAAGATAAAGCAAAACCATCTAGTGAGTCAAAGAATGTACTTCTTGATGTTTTGGTATAGCCAGTTCTAAAATAACCTCTCAGCATACGATGATGAGCCCATTACATAATGTCAGAAGTAATGTTGATAAGCTATTTTTGTCAGAGTTGACTTAGCAAGTTTTTCCTATGAGTAGTGTTTTCTAGGAAAAGGTAGACAGCACAGATAGAAGGTATTAAACGATCTTGCTTTTAGATAGATAAATCCTGTCTTTTTGGGATGATCAGTGTTCTGGTTCGTATCCAGCTCTTGGACTTTATAGATGTAGTACAGAAGCCCCAGAATTCTACAGGAATCACCCCAAACGTGTTGCGTAGTGCACCCATCTTAATTGGTCTCTTATTCAGTTGTTTCAAATAACTTCACTTGAATAGTCGTGTGGCTGGTGCAGAACTGATCTAACACTGATTCTGAATTACTGGAGTAAAGAACCACCAAAACAGGTTTTTATTCAATAAAACAAAAAAAAGAAGCACAGAAGACCATCTTAAGTAATTCTTTACTATTTAGCAGGGAGTGCATTAAATGCTTTGGTTCATAGCTGAACAAAAAGCTAGTTATTCCATTACCAAATCATGATTTCACTGTTATAATGACAAATATCTGGATAGTCAGCTTGGTTTTGTAATAGTTGGCAGGAACTAAGAGGCACTCACAGGGTCTGGGTTAAAGCCAAGTGATGGGCTTCTGCCACAGGTGGAATAACTGGTCTAGGATTGAAACTCTGAAGTTCATGTGTAGGTCTTGAGAAGTATTGGATAGGTTTATTTAAGCCAGTTAGTTTAATGAAAGATTTGATTTTGGAAGTAACTCTCAGAGGTATGGTTTAGAGGCCAATTTGAACATGCAAGTTTCCTTAACTGTGATTTAAAAAGGAGCATGGAACCTGTTGGTGGAGAAGGAGAGACTCTTTAAAAAAAGTAATTATATTTTTTCACCATTCCTGTGGTAGAAGTAGAATTCTGTTTTTATATGGTTAAACTGTTAATTTAACAATAGGGAGAAATGGAAATTGAGTAGTTGAACGGAAAACGGTTTGTGGTGGGCATACCTCAGGAGCTTCAGTATATTCATCACATAAGGCATCTGGCTTAGCAGTGAAAGGGAAACTTTAAGGGAGGGAGATTAATAACACCTAAATTGTAGGGTTTATTCATATCTGGAAGTAGATGGGACTGTCTTCTGTCAATGAGTGCCAGAAAAAGAGAATTCAGTAATCCTGGTATTTCCGAGGAAACAAGATGAGGCAGAAATGCACATTTTTGTGCCAAACCATTTCTTCGTCTGGTTCTGCCTCCTGAGAGTGGATCAGGTTGGAAGGGACCACAGTGGTCACCTGGCCCCCCCTCCCTGCTTAAACAGGGCCATCCTAGAACACATTGCACAGGGTTGTGTCCAGGTGGTTCTGGAATATCTCCAGTGAGGAAGACTCCACACCCTCTCTGGCTGATCTGTTCCATGTGCAGTCACCACACAGTACAGAAGTTCTTCCTCGTGTTCAGGTGGAACTTCCTGTGCATCAGTTTCTGCCCCTTGCCTTTTGTCCCACTGCCTGGCACCACTGAGCAGAGCCTGGTCCATCCTCTTGGGACTCTCCCTTCAGATACTGATACACATTGATAAAGTCCCGGCTCCTCAGCCTTTCCCTGTAAGAGGGATGCTCCAGTCCCTTAATCTGGCTCCTGAATTGGTGCTTACCTGGCAGTGTTACAGAAGGAATTTTTTTTTTCAAATTGTAGGTATGCTTAATAGTGTTATTCTACTGTAATTTGTAAAGATTGTGTAGGATTTTACAACATTGGTTTGATTTTCCTTCTAGTTAAAAGAATTATTTTGCTTTTCCTCCCCTTTTATACTGCCTGTGTTTAGCTGTGTTTCAATAAAGAAAATTGTGTCCTTTCCTAAAACATTTTAAATCTGAATGGTAGGTGAGCATGAAGTTCTGTAGGTTGGACTTGATGATCTCAGTGGTCTTTTCCACCGTAATGCATTCTGTGGTTCTAAAGCCTTTGGTTTAACCATATGAAATGATGTCCAACATTTATTTTCATGGAAAGACATTTTTTGTAATTTGAGCTAATATATGATTTATTGAAAGCAATTTGCTCTTGATTTCCTTGCCCCTCCTCTTCCCTGCCAAGCCTGTTGTCCCTTGTCTGTGTAATATCATTTGTGAAGTTGTAATTGGGAGAAAAATTACACTGCACTGTTCTTTGTTCATTGGCAGCCAGTTCATTTAGTGACACATTTTCCAGTTTTCCATCCTTCTCTTCTTCTGGACTATACGTTTTTCTGTTTTCCTGAGCTTGTTTATTCTGTTATGTTCTGTACAGAAAGATCATGGGGGAAAAAGGGGCTGGCTGTTCCCGTGCTACCTACATGCTATTTCTTTGCCAGAATCAGCAGAAACAGAGAAGGTGCTACTGTGTGATGTCCTTGTCATGATCAAACTCCTCTGCTTCTGGAGGAGTGAACACTGTGAGGCTGGGGGAGTAAAAATTGAAGTGGGGAAGGAATGACGAGAAGCATGGATTGGCATCAAAAGAGGAGTGAAAAGTGCTTGTGCTTAAAGGTTGCACAGTTGGAACCTCTGAGCAGGATACCATTAGAAAATAAGCATCTTGTTTGACTTGCAGGCTGGTGTTAATTAAAATCTAGAAAAGTTGGAACTCCTGAAACAGAATTTTATTGGCTGATGTGATTATATAAATTAAATATGTTCTTTCCCAAAGACTGTAAGAATTTAACTTGCTGTGCTCTTGTGAAGCTGGTAAACATTGTCCTTGTTCTTCAAATGAAACAGGTTGAGGCCATGGCAGGATAATAACTTACCCAAGGTCCTTGTTACTGTTTTTAGTATGTGGTACTGGAAATGGATAGTGTGTTTGTAGCTTTGAAAAGAAGTATGTCCAAATCAACTGTTATAGATTTAGAGGTCTTGGGATGTGGAGTTAAAATTTAGCCATTAGAAAATGTGATGGTGTTCAGTGGTTGCACAGTGCCCTCTTCCAACATCTTTGTAACAGTGTTTTATCCACTTAAAGTGACTGCTTTTAGTGATTAGAGCTGGAGATGGGCACTTCATATCCCATAAAAGCTACTCTGTTTCTTAGATGTCAGTGGCCTAAAATAATCTTGACACCAGCCGTATCAGAAAGATCAGCTACAGAGGTTGCCTTAATGTGCTGAATGAAGTGGGAAAGACTTGGACATACACCAACATCTTTTAATCTGGAGTAGGTGAATCTTTTGGTATGCCATTTTAAGTATTCTGGGAGAGTCCAGGACTAGAAGCAGTATATTCTACTTGGTGTATAATGTAGCCAGATTGTTTCGGTCACTGCATGAAATACTGTATTTAATAATATTGGGATGAATTTAACGAGGGCTTAGCTTAAACTATGGTTTGTCTTTCTGTTCAGATTTGTTATATATGATTTGAATGGCAAAAGTCTGCGGAGAATTGTTTTGGTTTTTTGTACGTTTCAGGTATGTCTAAGAATAAAACCCACATCTTTCAAGTGAAGTAATTTTTGGAGTGTCAGTTCTTAAATTTGACATTTTGAGTAGCTTGAAAATTTCAATTTGTTAGCTATACTTTATTAGGCTTTTTCCGTAAACCGAAAGACCATGTTTTATGTTTTGCTGTTAGATTGTAAGTAGCACAGCCACAGACACTTTAACTGCTTGGGAAAAACTGTGTTGATGGTACAAAACAGGCTGGAGACTATATCTGACTTGTTTGTAACTTGACAGTCATTTGGCCCTGCTATTGATACTCCCTTCCACAATTAAGCAAGAAACCCTAGTGATATAAATAATCCTTAACTGCATTAAAGAAGTCTCAGAAACCTTTTAAATGCTTTGGATTAAAGGACAGCATTTCTCATGAACTGCCAATAAAAATCTTGGCTTCTGAGCTGTAAACAGGTTGTGCCAGTTAGTGAATATTTGCAAAGTCTGTGTTGATGTTAAGCAAACTTAAGGTAAAGAACTGAAACCTGAGTCAGCTTTAAGTTCACAACAGTTTGTAACGTCTAAGTTAGGTAAAATAGGAATTAAAAAAAAATGTAATAAGACATTTATGGAAGAAATTCAGTCAGAATTTGGGAGGGGCAGGAGAGGAAAGAATGGGACAACAGATAGGAAGCCCAGAAACGAAGGCCAGGGTTGGTATGTTTCTGGGAAGAAACTGAGTTACTGGAAAAGTGGATTCAGCTGTGATTCTCACAAGAACACAATCCTAGGATCATCTTTAAATGCTGTGGAACCTTTTCTTCCTCTGACGTATTTGTGGCAAATATGGAGGTTTTTTACCCTTTATTTTCATCAGCTGGAAACTACAGGACTCTTTTTCTATATCTTTTCTGTTGTAACCCTGTGAGTGTCTCCTCTGTGTACATTTATCATATGTTTTGTTTTTTTTGTAGTAAGTGGTGAAAGATAAAACCGTGTAGGTTTAGAATAGCATCAGTGAAGTTGAAAGAAATCACCTGAATTCCCTCTGCTGAGTGATCCTGTGGCTAGCAGAGAGGACCTCAGAAGGAGTTGGTTGGTTTGGTTTTTCATTAAGCTCCATGGCTATGCTTCAGGCCTGAGCTTGTGAAGGAGAACTCATGTACTTTGTAGGCATGATGACCAAACAGCTTTTCAGTCTTGTATGTATAAGATGTTCCCCTGGGAAAGTTGAATTTAGTTTTGAGCCACTGCTAGCAGGCTTAGCAGCTTGGTATCTGAGCAGTCATGGGTCAGTTTTGTTGGGTCAGATAATGCTGAAGTGACACTTCACAGATTTTTTTAGATTAAATCCTGATTGCATATAGATCTGCTAACAAGTCTAGAAGGAAAACTATGATAAATAGGAGAGCTTCTAAGTGACAATAATAAAAATGTCAAATGAATAAATAGACTTGATTTTTATATTTGACTTTAGTAGACTATCTTGGCACTCTTAATAACTGCCCTTCACAGAGGAATCAAGTAAAATACAAGTTTCCTACTTAAGCTTTTCTGGTGATTCTTACACAAACAGTGTTAGTTTTCCTGATACATTTTATTGAAGACACTGTTTGTTTATTTTATTAATGAGATTGAAGCATTTGCAGTAGGTATTGCTGGTGTTAGGGGTGTTTTTGTTTTTCAGCCAGTGCATTGAAAAATCAGATTAGTAATAAATGTAATGTGTAAAATATGAAAGGTTAATACATTTGAATCTTGTGTGCTCTTGAATGTTATAATGCAGCTGTAGTGTTAGTGCAGCTGCGTTTTGCCAAAGGTCAGTTCTGAAAAATTCTCTTTAGACAAGCCTTTAAAAATGGAACGGTGAGTTAGAAGGTGGCCAAACACCCTTTTGTGGTGAGAAGACAAAAAGTTATGAGAATAAAAGAAACTAGAATGGAGCAGAATGAGAAAATGGTGGGTTTAGATTTAGGCATTTTATGTAATAATGTAGTAATACTGGATTGCTCTATCGTATGGGGCAGAACAGCTAAACATTCTAGAAAAATTTGTTTTAGAGAATGGATGGGTTTTACTAGTAGTTCTGTCTTGGCTCTGTCTTGGAGGTATTGTTTAGCATCTGTGCAGTGCCATAAATGTTGTGTCAAGTCAATCCTTGTTACCCAGCGTTTCACAAAGAGCTGTTAAAACACTTGGTTTAAAATTAGAAGTGTTCTTTGATTTGCAGTTCGTATTACAGACTGGTGTGCAAATTTATATGCATTATATACTGCCTTTAACACTTGCAAGCTGTACATTTTTGAAAGTGTGGTTTATGAAGAGATGAGGTGATGAACAGCAGAAAGCTGGTGGCCTGTGGTTCTGTGGAAAGGTTGCGTTTACATGCACAATTGTGTCAGTCTTTCTGCTGTGCCTTGGACTGGCTTCTTGATTGAGAGCAACTGGTAATTATTACTGGAATTCCCTGGGCCTCTGCAGGGGTACATCTACTGGACTTATTTTGGAACCTGTAGACCCTATAAATAGCAGTAATTCTTCTAATGCTGCATTGTGTACTTTTATGCTTGCTTTCATGTACATTTACAACTTTTATGTACATTTACTACTTCAGAAAATTTACAGCTCTTCAAGATAGCTTTTTTCTGGTTGTATTGTCAATGACAGCAATTAATAACCTTTGATTTCTGTCAAGCTTAAGCAATCTTTAGCAAGTGCTCTGAACCTTTTGTTTAGAGGTGTTAGAAGTGTTTTGGTAATGAGATTTTGGGTAATTCTTCAAACATTTTACATGATTATATATAAGCTACTGAAATTGGTGTGGAATTCTAACTTAATCCTTTGCTTACCCTTTTATTAGCTTGTAGCAAAAGTGACAGATGTCTCTATTTGATACTCAATATTTGCATTCCTGTATATAAATATAAGAAACAAGCCAGGTCCTGCCCTGAAGAACTTAACCTAAAATATTCTATCTTTTCAATGGCATTTGAGTATTACTTAATAAAACCATTTCCTGAATGGACATCACCTCAATGTTACAATAAAAAAAAAAGTCAATACTTTCACCATGTTACAGGTCATGAAAAGAAAACTGTTTGAAGAGTTTGGAATATTCCATAGCAGTGAAAACCTTAATTGAAAGCATTGTGGTATTTTTTTCTGCGTTTTATTGTGTTTCATTTTGCTTTCCTTTCATTGGGAAATCTGTGATAATTGGAAGGCTTTGGAAATTCGTAGTGCATCTTCAGAAAACAAATTCTCAATTTGTGGAAAATTCTAGAGTGCTGGAAATTAAGTGTTCACTTAGAACGGAAGCTGGTAATGCCAAGAAGACCTGTTTAATGTTTTGTAAAATTCTTGATAATTACAATGGATTTGGTCGCTGTATATTGCATCACATTATTAGTAGTGCCTGTTTTCAAACCATATGATTCATCATCTTTGTGTATCCTTGAATAGCATAAACTAAAGCAGAGCTTGTTAAAATGACTCCATTTAATAGCTGACAGCTGCAACTTCTGATTAAGTTATTTTCTTCCAGTAAAAAAAAAAGACAAGAACTAAGATTAGTGTTAACTGGTTAAGAATACCAGAATACAATCTCTGTTTTTCAGATTCTGTATCTATGCAACAATTCCCCCTTCAGCATAGCTTGCTTCTTGCTTTGATTTGCACATCTTGCCCAGTTCTGCATCTTTGCCTCCTAGATTGTTTTTTGTTCATGTCAGTTTGTGAAATCAAATCCCATTTTTGAACTGTCTTTTCTGTTTTGACATATGTGTTGTTTTCACAACTCTTTGCAGCGTTCTTCAGCCTCTTTGTGATGGATCCTGAATGACATTTTGCCTACTTTGTGATCGTTTTTTACTGTACTGTTTCCCCTTTCTCTCTTCTTGTTGGACAGCTCTAAGACGTTTATCCCCTTTCAAACCCTTTTTGATTTCTTAAGTGGTATTGAACTGTTTATAAGTGTGGCACCAGCCTTTCTTCCCAGGTGAGAACAGCGTCTGTTTATGCAGTGCTGTATGCTGAGCTGTGGGACTTCCCTGACTCTGTTCTAACCCGTTGTGGTAGAGCCTGTGTGAATTGCTGATACTTCCTGAATTGGTACTTACGTTTCCTTGCTCAAGGATGTTTTATTAGAACTGGTAGTAAACTGTTGTATGCAATAGAGCTGCACTGTCTTGCATTTTCCTCCAGGCCTTCTCAGATTAATTTGTGATACCTGTGCAACTGTTCCTACAGACTTTGCAGTTAACACATTACTGAATACACTGTTGAAATCTAAAAACTTGGGATAATCAATTGGTAGAGAAAGATGTGCAGGTCATGTTGTTCTTGACTGTTCCTAACCTACTTCTGTCAGTAGGGAATTATGTTGAACTGCAGTATAGTCTTTTACACTAAGTAGCATAATACTGTTATATGATGCAGTATAATCTGTTAATATATCTTTGCTGTTTTCTTTCCCCTCTACAAATACCACTTGAAGTGAATCTGCTGTCTAAACCCCACTAAAAATAGAAGCCACCCTAACTTACTTTCTAACTGATAGTGATCTTTCATTCTTTGCTTGTTCAAGTTGGTGAACAGTTTGTGGCAAGGGACTTTTGCTAGCTACGTGAGGAAGAAATACATTAATTATATAATATTAATATATGTTAGTTATATAATTATATATTAACAAATATATTAAGTTATTTGTTTGTTGGTTGCTGTCAGAGGATAGCATGCTCCATTTCATTTCTAGCTAGGTTCTTTCATATTTGTCTCAGCCTAATCAGGCACAAGGATCTGTAGCCGTTTCTTGCAGAAATTAAGGAGTAGATTTGTTTTCTTTGCTTGGGGTTCTGTGACTGCTGTAGCTTCTTTGCTGCTTATTGGTAAAACCCTCTGCAAAGAGAAGTGTTCTTACTCCTTTCTAATGCTCACGGCATTGCTGAAGTGTAGTAGTAGGAAACTGATCTAATGGTTATTGGTTTTCTTCCTGCCTGTAGAGTCTGGGCTTTCAGAGTTAAATGTGAACTTCTTGGTACAGGCAAATTCAGGAAGTTCAGAAACTTCAGACGACTGAGTCATCCTTAGCTTACTCATTTCTTGTATTTGAAGTATCACAACTCATATTTCTAAGAGGTCATTTTTTGATCCTTCAGATATTGATAGCCTTTGGCTTTTTGAAGATTACTCAAAACAAATTTTAAATTTGCAAGCAAAGTACTAAACCTTAAGTGACTGTGATTTCCACAAACTACTAAACATGTTTGAAAAACAATGCAGAGGAAAGAAAGTCTATGTTTCACACTTCATCAGTCTAGTGGCAAGGGTGCTTGCATTACTGGATGTATTACAGAGAATATAATATTACTGCAATACTGGAAGTGTTACAGAGAATATAATTCTTTGACTAATTTTGTTAATTTTGGAGGGATGTTGAACTACCAGTTAAATTGGCAGAATTTTTACAGGGAATATTCTATAGAATTGTTTGCTGAAGTTCCCTAGCCCTTTTTTATTTTGTTTCATAGTACCTGGAAGTGCTGAGAATTAAATTGGCCTAATTAAAAACAGCCTCATGGGAATGTATCTGTAGATAGCAAATTGTATTTTAATACGGCTTTAGGTCAAGTTAATATCTTCTTGTAAAGTAACTGCTCTGTTCCTATTTATATGTAGGTCAGTCAGTGATTAATTCATTATTGCTTTGTGTTGAACTAGAAGTTGGGAGCATTATCTGTTTTCTGAGAAAAAATTGTTTTATCTTCAAATCGTTGTGGGTAGTCTTGTCTTTCTTCATTTGACAGAGCACAAGATGCTAAACAGCTGAAGTATGATCTTTTTAATTTCTGGTGAAAACTGTGGGACTTTGTAGTCCCTCCAGGTTCTCAGTGATGCTTGCATACTTTGGCCTGATGTTCTGAATGAAGTTTTGTGCTTTTGTTCCCTGTGTTAACTTTACTTTTCCAAATGTGAAGTTGAGTTCTTTCACATGACTGCGAAACAATTTACTCTTTGCACTTACTTGGATTTTCTGTGTTCATATTCATGAACAAAGGGGAAAAAAATCCTTCTTACTAATGAAGTGATTAAATTGGAGATCATAAGTGTCTGATATCCAGTTTATATTCATCAAAAAACAAGATCAGTGTGGTATGCTTTGTTTTTTTGTTTCTCTTTAATATCCCCTTAAATATTAGTTAATGTAATCTCTTTAAGATGTTGATTCTTAACTCTGAAAATCCCAGAACACCTTAGTCACTTGTTAAGATCTTCAGTCACTTTTTATGCTTTCTTCCATACTCTTTAGATAAGCTTTTGCACTATATGCTTCCAAAGTTGCCTTCTTTGAAATGCTCTCTAAAGCTCTTCAACTCTACTTTTGTTATGCTTAAAGATTTGTGGTTTGTTTCAGGTTTGTGGGCTTTTTTGGTGACTTGTCATTGATGTGTCCATTCTCTTGCAGTCTGTTGCATTTTCTGTCTTGTTTTGTACTTGGATTACAAATTTTCTGGACAGCGTGGTCTTGGTTTCATTTTCACTAGCTTGAGGTTAGTCCATGTGATGGTGCAGTTATGGGGTGAATTGACTGAGAAACTTCACTGCAATTACCCTTAAAGCTTAAAAAGATGACTGCCACAGTCTCATCTTTAGCTAAGGGAGTCGAATATAAACATTAGGGATAGAGTCTTGTGTTGTAAACCTAGAAAAAAGTGTTGTAGGTGAAACTGGTGTATTTCGCTAAGTGGAACAAATAAATTAGTATCTTGTAAATTTTTTGTGATTCCTCCAGAAGCAGTGTAGGAGCAACCTGTTAATCCCAAAGACTTCCCAATGTGAACTCTTAATTGCATCAGAACTTACTTTGATTTAGTGGTGACGGAATTTCATTGTTCTCCTACTAAAGGTGGTGTTGCTTCAGAATCTCTCTGGGAAACTCCTTTCCTTGGCTTTTGGAGAATTCATTATTCATTTATGCACTTAAAATTACAGGGTTCTGAGAATTTTAGAGAGTGATGCAATCTTTAGAAACACAAGCTCTGAAGTGATTGCATCAGCAGATTGGGTTGTTGCCTCTAAAGAGTAGCAGCTGGGAACTGCGAAAAGTAAAATGGTGAATTGTATTTTAGCTCATAAAGATAACACTTCTGTTCGGTCACTGCTTTTCTCTCAAGTTTTATTTACAGACTGCGGTGTTTTTTGCAAGTTTTTACAGTGAGAGCTCTTGTCATGTATGGTTTCTCATACTTTTGAGGTTTTGCTTTTCTCCTTCAAATAGCAAGATTAATTTGTTAGTTTTCTGAACGTGGCACAATCTGTTCTCTGCCTCACCTTGTTTTAAAAACTCGCTGTGTTTGTCTCTAGCACTGTTTATTATCTGTCTGCCTGATCTGCTGCAAGCTCTGCTACAGAGAACATAAAATGGAACAGAAAATACCAATAGTCTCACATACTACAGATGCAACAATTGAGTTAAGTTTAAAGTAATCTAGTTATCCTTTAGGTTTTTGTGTCTACATCAAACTTGTGCAAGATGGTTTGTGGGGATATATACAGGCCTAGTAAATGGTGGTATTATCGGTGTATGCTCTGACCTCATGGCTTCTTTTGTCCTTCAGATTCAGGGAAAGGACTTTGCAGTAAAACTGGTTTTATCTTTGATCGTTCTTTCTTCTTAAGCAGTTTTACAAAATGCTCTTTGGTGTTTCTGCTGGGTCTGTTTTACTCATTCTGTCTTGGCTGACTTTTTTTTTCTGGGAGATACCTTTTTTATCTGCAGATGAGTAATTAGTCTTTGTGTCTGCATGTACAGATCTGTGATTAAATGAAGTACTTTGTCATACCTTCAAGATCATGCAAGTTTAGATTTTTGCTGGAAGCTCAGCAGTTGTAACCGAGTTCAGATAGGAAATGCTATGGGATTGATGTATATGAATATAAATCATATAATGCCTCCTTTAAGTGGACAGACTTTATAGGTTGTTTTTCAGTCAACGCTTGAAGTTCAAAACATTAAAATTTAAAATGAGTGGTTTTATCCTATTTGAATAGATGTACATTTTATTTTTATGTTTCCCTTAATATTAATGAAGCCAGATGGTGTATTAAAGATAAAGGCTGAATCTTCTTACAATTGCACTCGGTTCCTTTAGTTTTCCTGTTTGGTAGAGGCTTTGGCAACAGTAGCCATATCTAATTTCGGGTTTGCTTCTTGCTTCACTGGTTTAGGGCTTCCCTGTGATACCCTAGAATAGTTACTTGACTGTGATGGCCTTAAGCCATTAATGTCTCACATTGGAGGAGACCCGTGGACAGTGAAGGATTTAAATAAAGCATAGCAGAAGTGACTGGCCAACTGCCAGCCAGGGGACAAGTGGCTTCCCTTAAAATGACTGACAGAGCTTGAGCAGAGACATGACTGGATTAGATAGTGACTAAGGAGTAAACTGCAGCCTTTTCCTGACACTCGGACAGTCTTTCTTGCCTCCTGCATCCAGAAAGGGGATGTGGTGGAACCTGACATACATGCAAGAGGGAAGAATCTTCTAAGGAATCATCACTATTTTTGTTATGAACAAATGGAGTAAATGTATCCGAAATAACTTTGGTTTTTTTCATAAGATTTTCCTTTTTTAAAATATGGCAAAGTGAATTATAACGCTTGGCATACTTGAAAAGAAACAATGCCAGAATGCTGTAACAGCTTTAACCTGACTTGATCTCTACTGTAATCCCAAATCCAGCAATCCCCTTTGCCTTGGTTCATTATCTCTGATGTCTGCAATTTAAATGCTATGTTGAAGAATTAGGTAGTAATCTTTTTTTGAGTTCCTTCAGTACTGAAGGTCACAAAGTGTGTTCTTTAGAGGCAGGATTAAAAGTTTAGGCTGCTTTGGGTTTAACACATTTAAAATTTGAAATCTTCTCCTTTCAAAGGTAAGTTAAAAGAAGCTGTGTTTGGTTTTGTGGTTTTGTTGTTGTTTTTTTTTTTGTTCCCCCCAGAACTGCCCTCTTTTCTCCATAAAATGCTTGCAGTCTTCCTTGATATTTGCTGTTGATCAGTGTTCAGGTGAAGTATTGAGTTAGAATATTGACAACAGCTGTAAGACTGTCTTTTGTACCTTTATAGTTTCACTTTTAAGATCATACATAAAAACTGAGCACTGATACTGATGCCTAAAGATTTTTTTAAGCTTTTTATATGTTTTTCATACGTTTGTAGGCTTGTAGATGTTTAATATATTTGTGTAGCTACTAGTACTTTTCCTGCCTTGTCTCACAGTTTAACAAACCCTTACTAATACATTCTTGAAATTCTGTTTAGTCTTATCCTTAAGAGGAGAACTCCTGACATGGACATTTTGTTTTTCACCATAACTTGAGACATAACAGGAAAATGAGGCAAAGAAGCCCCTGGACCAACTCCAAGGGGCTGACCTGAGGGTTTGTTACTGGGGTAGCTGTCTCCTGTTGGATGTACCTGTTAGATATACTAATTAATTAACTTTATAAAAATTGTAGAAATACTATATCATGTGTGCATATAGCAATATTGTGCACCTGAAAGCTTTCATTAAAGACTTGCTTTTTATATTATCATTCTTAATACGGTTTGGAAAAGTTTTGTGTTTTATTCCAGGCAACAATACAAGTTCAGTGGTTTATCATATTTGTGGTAAACTTCACAAGAAATGTAACTGGAAGTGTCCACAAAAAATCATAACTTTCCTTCCTTGAGTAAAGTTCCAAGGGATTATGGTTATACTCACTGGCAGGTGTGGGGGAGAATACAGTTTATGCTGTAGTCTCTAAATGGAGGTTGTGTCCGAACATGAAGGTGGGATGGAAGAGAATGTTGGCAGGCTTAGGTCACTGGCTTTAAACTGCTGGGTGGGATTGTAACAGATGCTAAGGAGCTGTGGATGTGTCCTGTGAGGTAGTTGTAGCCTCTTGGCAATTGTGCCTTCCAGAAAATGGAAAATGTCTCTACCTCTTCAAAGGAAACCTTAAATGTATTGGACAGCAATGTGTAAGCTAAATGTAATGGAAAGATTTCTTTTTAATCCCAAATGAAATGTGTATGTTTTCTCTAGCTCTTCTAGATGACTTTTTTCAAAGCGAAAAGATTATTAGACTTCTAAAGCATTTGACACTTCAGTTATTGCATTATCTGGGCCATTGAAACTGTACTTCTTGGTTTTTCAGCTTCTGTAGTACCAACTTTTGAATAATACTTGTGTGGGTGAATATATCCCCTTTATCTCTGTATACCTGGGGAACTCTTAACAGCTCAAAAGAAGGTACAAAATAATCACAGAAATACTTGGAAAAGAACTCCCAAGATCGTCAAGTCCAACCTTTGAGTGAATATTACCATGCCCGCTGAACTGGATAAGCGCCATGTCCACTTGTGATTTTGAATACTTCCTGGTTTGGAACACTTCCTCCACCACACTCCTGGGCAGCCTGGTTCAATATTTAACCACTCTTTTAGTGAAGAAATTTTTCTTACATGAACCTCCCTGGCACAACTTGAGGCAGTTTCCCCTTGTCCTTTCTCTGGTTGCCTGCGAGCAGAGCCTGACCCCCACCTGGCTACAGCCTCCTTTGAGAGAGTTGTAAAGAGATAAAGTCACCCCTGAGCCTCCATTTGTCCCAGGCTAAAAATGCCCGGCTCCTTCAGNCTCCTTTGAGAGAGTTGTAAAGAGATAAAGTCACCCCTGAGCCTCCATTTGTCCCAGGCTAAACATGCCCGGCTCCTTCAGCCACTCCTCATGGGGCTTATGTTCCAAACCCTTCACCAGCTTTGTTGCCCTGCTCCAGCACCTCAGTGTCCTTTTTGAAGTGAGGGGCCCAGAACTGGATACAGGTTTTGAGGTGTCACCGGTGCAAAGTATGGGAGAAGAATCACTTCCCCAGTCCTGCTGGCCACTCTATTTCTGATACAGGCTGGGATGCCACTGGCCGTCTTGGCCACCTGGGCACACGCTGGCCCATGCTCAGCTGCTGTCAGTCAACACCCCTGCGTCCTTTTCTGCTGGGCCACTTTCCAGCCTGTCATGTTGCCTGGGGTTGTCGTGACCTAAGGGCAGGACCCAGCGCTTCTCCTTATGCCATTGGCCTCAGCCCATGGATCCAGCCTGTCCGGATCCCTCTGCAGGGCCTTCCTACTGTCCAGCAGAACAAAAATCCCACAGTGTCATCTGCAAACTTACTGGGAGTGTGCTTGATCCTCTTGTCAGATCATTGAGAAAGATAATAAATGTGACCTGCCCCAAAACCGAGTCCTGGGGAGCTGGTGGCTGGCCTCCAGCTGGATGTACCATTCACCACCACTCTGGGCTTGGCCATCCAGTCATTTTTTTACCTGGTGAACCCATGGCCCACCTGAGCCATGAGCAGACAGTTCCTCCAAGAGAATGCTGTGGGAGAGAAGTGTCACAGGCTTTCCTAAAGTGCAAGTAAATGACATCCACAGCCTTTCCTTCATCCACTAAGTGGGACACCTTAGAAGGAGAGGAGGCTGGTCAAACAGGGCCTGCCTTTGATTAACCCAGGCTGACTGGGACTGATGGGGGCACTGATTGCCCTGGTTGTCCTGCATGTATTGTGTGATTGCACCAAAGATAATGTAAATACCAGTATTTAAGATAAATCCACAAATTTCATTGTTTACTTTTGTAGCTGTATCTTCAGGGGTCCACGAGAAAATAACTATAACATATTGCTGCAATATGCACCTTGTTGCTGGTTGACTAAAGAACTAAAGAAACAAATAATGGATACTTTCCATAAGAATACCATTTGTTCTTCTGCATACAGACCATTGCAAGATTTATTTGGTAAAAAAATACCAAAACATGTTTCTTTCATGACCCGTGCCATTCTGTGAATTCAATATATGTTGATAGTTCTAGCTGTTGGAGTTGTGTTCTTAATAAAGTTAGTGTTTTTAGTGGCAAGTTTTACTCAAAGAAGAGCAGAGAAGTGCAACTCCTAAATACCAATGGAATGCCCAAGTCTTTTACTGTTACATGTGTAATGTGTGCTACGTACCTGGTACCATTATTGTTACTTCTCTTTTCTTGTCTTTTCTTTCCTTATTTCTTTACTTTAATCCTTTACTTTTCTGTATAACATGTAAGGATTTGTTGCTCATTTGTAACCTGTTTAATTCCTTCTGTTGCACATGTGGACAACTGAGTGTTCACACCAAAGGGTAGCAAGATGCCCAGATTTGATGGTCCAATGGCAGAAAATGTTTTGGAGCTTTGGAGAGTTGAGGTAACGACTCTGAAATGTCACGGGACTTTTCCACAGCTTTGGTTACAGCAACGAATGGAACAGAAGCAGAGCTGAGGTGGTGAAAATTGTGTAGTTGTGAAGTCTCAGTAAATTGTCATTTGAGTTGGATTCAGCTTGGAAGTCTTGCATCTTAAACCGCTGTCATACTATCCTAGCTTCAGGGTAGACTGGATTTGTTGGTGACCTGGAAGAATCATGCAAGATTGGCAGGTGTAGTCTACTACTACCATACTGCTAGGTGATATTTAATTTTGGAACTTACTGAATATGAGGTGGGTGTCACCTCACATGCATTTTTATGTATTTCTTTAATTCCTTCTTTAGGTCACGGTCTTAAAAAACAGACTGAGAATTTGGGGTCAACAGTGAAACGGTCACTGCTCTGAAGTTGCTTGAACTTCCACAATCTGTCTTATTTAATGTCCTCTATTTCCTTGACTTCACTTAATTTTTAGATCACAATATGTAACTCAACATTAGTATGAATGTAAGAGCCTCAGAGGTAGATTTCTTTGAGTAGAAGTCATGTGTTGGAGAGCTGCTAATTCGAGGAGGAGGTATTTGGGCGAGTTGCACTCTCTGTGCCTGGAATACTTTTATGCAAAGCAAGTACTTAGTAATTGCTTTGTATAAAACAATACAGAAGTCACCAAGTTGTTTTAAATGTTACTTTCTAAATTTTGGCAGTTAGCCTGCACTATTATCAGCTCTTAATTTAAGTCCAGTCTTATTTTCAGGTAACTGTGTTTGGATATCCAAATTTTAGGCAGATTTGTTTAGTGTCTGCAGTGAAAAGCCTAAAAGATGGCTTAATTACTCCATGTCAAAACACAAATGTCAAATTCCCTAGTGATCTTACCTATAGCATTTCCTTTACAAGTTTCCTTTGGTAGTGTATAAATTGGATTCCTTTTAAATATCCTACAAGATAATCAGTGACGTGTTTTTCTTGATTCACAGACTCCTCTTGGGCTAACATAACTTTTCTGTGCTGAGTAGTTTGTTCAAGAGTTTTTGGTTTTTTTCTTCTTCTAATTGAATTTAACAAAAAAGGCCAAATATAAGCATATTCATACTCTTTTTGAAGAGGTGATAAAAGGGGGTAATAAAAGTATTTTTCTTGCTGCTTTCTTGCACTGGAATTTTGTTCCTGCTTGTCCTGTTTTAAGCCATATTTCTTGTGGTATCTACAGGAACTTTGGGTATGTCTTTCATCTGTGCTCTGGTAAACTCCTTTTAGACTTTAATTGCTCTGATAAGTCACATATGAAATGTATAAATTACAAAAGGTAAGATCTTGCATATTTCCATAACCAACATTTAATTCAGAAATTCAAATATTAAAGTGACTTAAAGGTTCCTGGGTTTTCTGTGAAATTAATTTCAAAGCACTGTAGATGTGTCTGTGTGGCATGTTCTATTCAGGGAGAAGATTTTAGAGCCTTGATAACATGTACTATTCTTTTTAGTTTGCCAACTTGCCTGCTGTTTGTTGATGAGGAATACAGTACCAACCTCTGACAGCCAAAGCCCTAGTAACTTGTTAAAAAATTATCATTTAAAAAAAACCAAGCCAAAACAATAAAATCAAACGAAACTTCTCTTCACCAAGCAGTTCTCCATTGTTAAAGCTTTGTGAAAATGACAGTACATGGAAAATGAGCTTGAAGGAGGAGGAAGAATTCTCTGCAACAGGTAATTTTCATCAATCATTAATTTTGGTGATATGGAGAAGAATGAGAAAAGATAGAGAAGCACTTTGTTTGTGGAACAGGGAGAAGGGTCTTACATGTGGGCTCTTCTTAAATGCAGAGTGCCAGCTGCTTCAGTCTTTCCTAACACTCCCATTTTTTTGAATTGTAGTAGGGGACGATGGAAAACAGCTTTTTGTGTAATTTAGGAATTGATTACCTAGAGCAGTGCCTGGTTCTGGCCCCCATCTGATATGCCTTGGTTGACTGTTTCACTTCCCCGCTGTAGTTTCTTGCTTGTGATAACAGTGATAATTAGTAGCATAGAAGGCATAGGAGGGATGCAAGAAACACAACATTCAGTGTGTTGCCAACAACCCAAGAGGTGTCTTTGCATTGAAAATGCAAATGCAGGAACGTCTGGTGCAGAGGTGGAGCAGCCAGGGCTGTGACAAGGCAGTTTGTATGTTTAAGGCCACTTACAAGGATGAGCTTCTTATATTGCTTTTGTGTGCTGCTGCAGAAAGTAGTAAATCTTGGACAACTACTCCTGCACAAGTGCTAAACAGGTCAGGAGACAATTCTTGCCCCTTCTTGAATTAATTGCCTGGCTATGGAAGCAAATCAGAATCTTTGAAACAATCTAATGTTTTAAACTATCCAGGAGTTAATTTTCATTTGTAGTGACTCACACATCCCCTTTGGAGGATTAAATTTGAGATTAGTCCTAAGGTGAAACTGGCTTGCTGACATTTAAACACATTTTCTGCTTTTATAAAAGCAGAAAGCTAATTAAAGGCTGACTTTGTAATTTAGGTCTCTGGACTATTTACAAAAAGATGGACATCATGCAGAATAGTAATACACAATCAGATCTAGAAACTGTGTTCTGCTAACGTGCTGAAGAACTGCTTTGCAGTGTGATGTCTTGCTGTGTACAAGCTGTTTTGTATCAACAACTTCAGCTAAGAATTGCAATTCTGTTGCTAATTTTGCTAATTGCTAATTTGCTTTTCTGTTATCTATCCACAGATCTTCATGTCTTTCACTAAGAGGAAACTTGTCAAGATAATTGCCCTTAACTGTTTTACCTTGGAGCAGCATGTACAAAACTGATCTCGAAAGAGCGATTAGTATTTGAAAGAACTGCCAGGGAAAATATCAAGAAACACTTTTTTTTTTGGTGGATAATCTACAGAAGAGATAATGACTAATGTCCTTTAAGAGAGGTTATTCTTACCTAGTAAAAAGGAACAGCTGCTGAAAGGAGAAAAGAATACTTAGTAGAGAAGAAAATTGAAAAACCACTTTTGTTCTTAAAGGAACACATGTCATGTCAGCTACTTTAGTGATGTATTTTGACTTCTCTCTAGGAAACTAGTATTTCTGCAGTATTCAAAACTGGGTCAGCCTTCTCTTAGTAGATTTTGGACTTTCCCTTGATCTGTATTTATTTCTGTCAACAAGTCATGATTTTGCGGCTCTTTAACTGGGAATTAACTTGTGGTCTTCTAATAGCATTCCAAAAAATTCCAAGACTTCTAAAAGGATAAAGCAATTCAAAGTTTCTGTAGTATTTCAGCTGCTTTTTGTACTGCTGCAGCTTGAGAGAAGGGAGTGTAGTTCCAGCAGTCTGGTAGTGATACCCAGATGCAGCTGAGGAATGCATGTTTTACACTGGGCATAGGTGCCAAGCAAATCTCTTGTGGGGTGTTGACTCTGTAAAAGCTGCATTTCTTCAACACACCATGTATCACTGGTTTCTAAATGTGCTGATATAGTGTATATGAGCAGATACTCTCACTATATATAAAAATTTATATCTGTCAGGAAACACTAGTATTATGATGAGGTTTTAAAATTGACAGTCTTATGCTGTGTCAGAACCTTGTTACTCTACAGATGTATAAATGAACTTGTCTATCAGAAATGCAGTTACATCTTTGGAGTTTTACAGTAGCTTTTGTCTTTATAAATTAGTATAATTAAAACCTATAAAATAAAGTGTAAATTCAGTGCTATTTTAATGAATAAGGTGTATAATTATAGTGATCTTTTGCAGTAACTCAAATTTTCTGTTAGTGCATCCAATCACAAGGAATATTCTTCGGCATTCTTTAGAATGCTGCCTGGTCCTGATGTTAAACTTAGATAATTTTTTGCATTAAAATTGTACAGAAGAAAATGTGTACCCAGTTTCTTTCCCTTTTCTTAGAGGGCTTATCTGATACTCAGTGATGTCTCATAGGTGTACTTCCCTCCCTGCTTTTTCTCATAACACAGTAATGTGAATATAGCTCTAGACTTTCCATTTTACTTACTACCTGCCTATTCTTAAACAATTCTTGCTTCTTAAGCAAGAAAAGTACTCAGCATACTTAATGCCTGTGTTTCAGGGTTTATTTTCTGTCTCATACGGTGTGTACACATACTGATTGTATTTGGGGACAAGTAAGCAACCTTCTTGTACTGCTGCTTGGAATATGGTAAAAAATGCCTGCTCCTGAGACCAAATTATTCATCTTAATCTCTGAAGATCAAGGCTTTGGTGTAGAGCACCATCTTTATGTTAGTCCAGGTCACAGCTGTGCAAATGGGAATTTTGACATGACTAGCTCAAATGTTTATTTGTACCAAAAAAACAAAAACCCAACCAACACCCTTTTAAATCGTAGAAAAATTTTGGTTTTTGCTGCGAAGATGAATATTCAACACTTCAATAGCAGGTAACTACTTTTAAAAATATTTAAATACTATAAGGAAAATGTTGAATAATCATGTAACTTTTACATTGTCATTTACTAGATTTTTTACTTTTTTAGATATCCAAGATCCAGTCCCGGATAGGTAAGTATTCTTAAGACTAATTTTTTAGCAGTAACTCTTTCACAGAAAAGCTAAGCTGAAGTTTAATTACTTTTTTCTTTGATCTTCAAATATTTTGCTTAGGCTGCTCCATTTAGATAACTTGATTATGACTTAGCATGTGCATCTAGATGCATAGTAAGGCTCCTTTTAGACATAACAATTCATGAACTGAAGAAAGTTATTCCCATTTTTTCATTTTGTCTTGCTCAGTTTTCAGAACAATTCTATGTATCATTAGACAGATTGATTTTGGTAGCCTGTACCAAAAATTAACTTTTCTCCCAAGACCTGAACAAGGATGTAGATGCTCAGAACAGTCTGCTAATGTAGTTAAGATTGTATATTTGTGTGCATGTGCGTAAATGCACTGGTTTTAATTCGACTTTCTCCTTTAATTTGCAGCCTTCCAGTCTGGTGTTTTTCTTGCCTCTTCATGACCTCGTGTCTTGAGCAGCCTAGCTGGATCCCCTGGTTCCTGTTTCTTCTTGTTTCAAAATTCTACTTTCTCCCGTCGTAGATTCCCTACCCTTTTATATTCATATGCATACACTAGCCTTTTGCTGCCTGTTTTGGTCTTCGCTGTTTTTCCAAGATTTTCCATGTGGCACTGCTCTCCTGGATTCCCTGCCACAATGCAGTTAGCTTCTCGAAGAACATCCCAGTGGTGCTTTTGAGGTTTTAGTGACCTGATGGTCCTCATCTACATTTCTTTTCTGCTGCTTTGTCTTGCTCTGAGTAGACGTTGGAGAAGTTAAGGCTATACCTTTTGCTGCCCTAATTAGAAAGCAAATGCATGATCTTTTTGTAAAGAAGCAAGAGACCTTGTGGATTGTGGGGGATAAGCAAAGTGAAAGTGATCCCGAGGTAAAAAAAATGCAAACAACCTGCCTCAACAACACACCTCCTGTCGGACATGTTCAAATTCCTGAGATGTTTGCTCAGTCCCTTTCTGCTCTAATTAGGAAATGCAGCTGCATTTTAGCTTCTAGGCTAAATGTAGTTCTTCCTTTTTTTTTTTCCTTCCTCTTCTGTCAAGTGATCTCTCTATTTCTGTTTGATTTTGTATCATTTTGACGAGCCTTTCTGTGCAAGTGCTCAGCCTTGGAATCCCTTATGCTCCACACCCTGAGAGAATCACTGCTGAATAGAATGTCTTAGACTCATCTGAAATATGTTTTGTTTTCTTGTGTAAAACACTCCCTTCAAAAGATTTGTTTTGAAAATGGTTATGTATCTCTTCAGTTTTCTGCCTGCTCTTTTGCTACTGGATTCAGAAAAGTCATTAAGCATGTGTGTATTGTGATCTCTGGCTCAAAGTGAGGCATCTGGGGGGAAATACCAAGTTTTAGTGTCTTTTGGCGTTCATTTTGCAGTAGTTCATATTGATTTCCATGCGTGCAAATTTAAAGTGTAGATACCCTCAAAATTTTTAATTTTTTGTGCTATTACTGCGTTATAGTGTAGCAAGGATTTAAAATCTTAGTTTGACTTTCCATTCATCTACAAGGCAGGAACATATGAACATAATACATTACAAAATTATCTAATTGTAAAGCTGTTACATCTGAGTTTCTGGTTATGTAAAACTGTTCTTTTGCATCATTCTTGCTGTGTGAATCCTTTTTGGGAGTAATGGGCAAGTGGCTCAGGGGAGAAAACTTGCTGCAGTTTGCTTGTGCTAATTGAGTAAGATTTGTCATTGGAATTCATAAGGACATGTCTGTTTCTGTGTATGAAATAAAATGGTAAAACAGGTTTTGTGAAGTTTTGAAATTAAATATTTTTAACTTGAGAAGTAGCATTTGCTCAATATATAAGTAGTGAATTTGTTTTTTTGACTTGAGAATATGGGATTGAAGTTCTTGTTATGATCATGTGAACTGTCATTTTATGGGAATTCTCATTGGAGGACCTCTTCATGGTTTTATATTTCTTTGTGTGTTTTGGTAACATAGATCTACCACAATAAAACACTGTCTGGTTGTTGGGTCTGAAATAAATTTTTTAAAATAACAATGGAATTTGTATTGCCTGAGATATTGCTGAAATTTAAATAGTTCCTTAGAGCTAATTGGGGAATAATTGCAACTTTGTTCTTTTTTTCTTGTTGTGTTTCAGGGAAATGAGGCAAGCTACCCTTTGGAAATGTGCTCGCACTGTAAGTTTTTTTAATTGCTACATTGTATTGTTACAGAAGTGAATCTTATTTGGGGATTGATATGTACAGCTTCACCTATGTTATAGTTCATATACTGAGCAAAAGGGTAAAATTAAAAGGTTAAAACTACCTTGGGAAATAATACAGCTGTTGCTGTTAGATTGTAAAGTCAAAAATCAGTCCATCTTTAAAATAAAAATCATGTAAAATTTTTTATTTTTGAGTCTTCCGTTAGAATATAAAAAAACCTTATGATAGTCTTGATGTGTGTAGGGTGAAGTGTCATCCCTAGTAGTTCAAGCAGTGGTGCTTTTCCATCAGTGCTGATGGAACTCACCAATTCCTCAGAGATATGGAGCAGTTCATGGTGCAGTCTGTGCTGTGTTAGGAGTGAAGTATGTTGGCTAAACTGGCTTTGTGCCCTCAGAGGGAAGAGAGATTGAGAGTAAATGAGCTTTGCTTTTTCCTGTGTATGCTTGCATCCAAGCAGTTGGGTGAGAAGCCACTTGGTGTTACTTGCCTTTGGCCATGTGAGAATAACATTTGTTGCTCCATCTCATGGGGTTAGTCTGCCTTGTAAAAATGACAAAGTATTTCTTGCTTAAAGGTGACCAAAGAGAGGGTTGTCTTGTGTAATGTCCTTGTAGTATTGTGCTTAGTGTACGTATTCTTAGCTGATTTTCCCATTGAATGATTTTCTTCAGCCCTAAAGTGTGTGTAGATGTGTGTATATATCTTCTGGACCACTTGATAAAATTCCTTATCTTGGGTGAAACGCATCTTATTTTTAAACAGGGCAACTCTTCAAGAGAGGGACTGTTTTTAGATTGTTTCACAGTGCATGTCATAACTGGCCTCCAGCTCTCATAAGTCAAACTGTAATAGAAAATAAATAATTATGAAGGAATCTTTGTCTAAATACATTTTTTCAGAGAAATGAGGCTTTAGCTGGTAATTTGCAAGTCTTCCATGCCTAGTAGGAACATCTACGTGGATTCTAATTTGAGTCATCCGTTTGTAGGCACTTGAGAATCTTAACCCATATCAGTGGATAGCTGTTATGCTCTCAGTATATTTAGTTAAATGCAAGTATGTGGTGGGAGTTCTGTATTTGATGAAGACTTCAGTAATGTGTTCCTGAATCATATATATATATATGTCAATCTTAGATTACTGTTCCGTTGGTCATTGTTTACTTAGGGACAAACTGGTTTCTGGAGAGTTACCTTTTTTTAGCTAGTTGTGTCAATGCAGGTTTGTAAGCAGAGTGTTGCCATCCTTAACTTCTGATTCTAGGAAAATTTTAGGTAGCCTAAAGGTTTATTATTGAGCTTGTTTGCCCCTTTTTATTGCAGAGAAAGTGAGGATTTTCACGTCACAGTCTGTGGTTCAACTGTATGTTGAGGCCATTGTTGTTTAAATGTGAGTTTTAACATGATGAAGGCTTTTTCTGCTCTGATGGCCTTTCTCACAGAAGAAAGGCCGCTGTGTCCTTGGGCAACATAACTATACACATTGGGCAGGTGGAGTTATCACTGTCCCTCTGCTTGGGCGGGCCTGGTGGCTGCAGTGATTGTGCTGTGGGTGAAGATGCTGTGTGCCGCAGTGTTCTGGGAGCCGGGGCTGTGGGGCCACGTGTCTGCGAGCAAGGCCACTAAAGTAGGAGGTCCCATTGTCCAGCCTGGCCCTGAAGGCTTCAGTCCTGTCACTGACAATTTCTGGGAAGCAGCAGGAACCTTTAACATATGAAGAACCGTGTATTTGAAGATCATCTGATAAGGATTTTGAATGGTTAAACCTTTTGGGGATTGTTAGTGAGTAATAATGTATTTATGCTGTTTGCATGGGGGCATTGGGTCATAACCTCTGCTTGGTGCTGTGGTTGCTACTTTGGTGTCTCATAAGAATAATTTTGTTTTCAAGTTGACACTTATGTGAAGCAACTTCAGAATACCATACAGAGGATGCACGCCTATTACCGCGATGCCTCTGTTATTACGGCTTATCCCGGTAATCAGTCGAAGACGCAGAAATAATGAGAGCTGGACTTCGGGCTGTGTTCAGAGCAAGGGCGGAAAAGGGGGGGGAAACCCCTTTCGTTTAATTCTTATATACACTTTTTGAAATCACAGATNGCACGCCCTTGCATGGTCAAGCATATTCTTTTAACCTTTCATTTTAGAACCTTAGTTCTTTTCAGTGGGTGAATTAGTGATGTTGGATTCCTTAAAGTGGTTTGGTTTTGTTTCTCAGCTGTGCTGTGCCAGAAATGACTGGAAACCTAGCACTGCTTTCCATGGTGAAAATTTGATGTCAGCCAAGATCTGTCAGATTATCCATAAAAAAATTTGACCATAGCAGAAAGATGTGGAGAAAACTATTTTGTAATAAAGAAGGGTTTATAGTGTAGTATTTTTAATATAAACACTCATTTGTAGAGTGTTTGTATTTTAGGATAAGGAGACTAGTATCTTTTCTAACTTAGGAAATTGTAACTGACACATCTGAAGTCATGAAAAGGATTAGGCCAGCTGTGTGTAAGCATATACAAGACAAGTGGTTGAGTGTGTTCTCAAGGGCGTCATCTTTTTGAAATCTGATCCCCAAGATTGAAATGGCTGACTTGGTTGCTACTCTGAAACGTTATATTTGTGAATCAGATGAGACTGTAGGTAGAGGTGAGAGTTTTGCTGAAGGTCTGTTTTATTTTGAGATCTCTGCAATCCATTCTTCTGGGGGGAAAAATGAGCCTGGAAACATTTAAAATTCATTTCAGAACATGTTCGATTTACAAAAGTGTTTTTCCTAATATCTTAGCAATATTCTTGTCTATAATGATTTCATGTTTCAAAAATAAGTGGAAATGGGTCTCTGTGACCACACTCTGGTCTGTTTTTGTTAGTTAAAACGTTAAGCTAGTATTCTAAGAGTATCTGAAAAGCCAACCTTTTAAATACAGGTTTAAACATTTAGGTAAACATTTAGATTTCAGAGGTGCTCAGCACCTCTTTGCTGAGAGATGTACGGTTTTTCTAAGATCTGTACCCTTTGCAGATGCCTTGGTGCATATTGTGTGCTCTGCAGCAATGGGTGTACCATGCTGCTTAATACATCAGAAGTTATCCTGTTAAAGCGTGACTGAACCTAGTGGAGTTCAGAATTCTGTAGTTTTAGGGCTGTCTTTACTTTTGGCTCTCACATTAATAGGAAGTGAGCTATGGACCTTTATGTTAACTGGAAAAAATATCCTTAAGCTTTTTTCTGAAATTAATGTTTTCAACATAAAGCACACTGAAATTGGCTTTTAATAAAGTTTGAATTGTCTCTTGGATAGATTTTACACTCTTATCTGAGCATCAGTTATATGCATAACAGTTTGAAACAGAATAGTTTTAAAATATAATGGCTCATCCTCTACTGTTGTGTAGGGGGGAAGGAGTGGGGAACTCAGTAGTGTGGATCAGCGTATCAGAAAGAGAACAACTGGGAGATAAAACTCCTGCACTAAAATGGGAGTGAGGCAAAGCATTTGCATGTAGTTTCCTGGAAGCATTTTTACCTGATTCATCATGTTTTTAGATGTATGCAAATGAATTCAAGATATGAAGCAGGTGTTGGCCCTAAGAATTTTAATACTTGTATGGAAGAGAAATCTTTTGAAAGTTCTGCTAGTTCTTTAACAAAAGAAATCCTTAGTACCGGAACTACTTAAAAACCCCCATCTTGTGTTAATTACGAGGTGAACTGAACTCGAAATGGATTGTGAAATAAACATAAATAATTCCATGTGGTTTAGAACAGTGCATAATTTGATGTTTGTACAGGGCTGCCAACAAAGCATTTTAAAGAAAAGCACTTAGCTGGTATTATTTCTAGCCAGTTAGTCAGTTTGTGAGCTCGGGCATCAGTGCAGAGCTGATGGGGTGCTGTCCGAGTCCACTGAAAAGCGTAGGAAGCACAGAGCCTCCTGTCAGCTGGGGAGCACAGCACAAACAAGGCCAGTTCAGAGCTGAGGTAGAGGAACAGCTCAGGGCTGCTCAGGGCATGGTGGTGAGTCACTGGCAAACTCTGCCTCCATATAAACACAGCTCAGTCCTCCTGATTTTCCTCAGTGGTGGTATCACCCTTTTTGCACTGCTATGGGCTTGGTCTTCCTGGGATTTCCCAGTGTTTTTATCGCTGTCCTGGTCTCCTGAGCTGGTCTTGTAAAATTCTGTCTGCTACTGCCACCATCAGTCCTTCCAGCTCAGAAGCTTTCCCTGCATCTGAGCTATCTTGTGCCTTGCATTTCCAGCAGAACTTCAGGGTGTTTGTGTGGGCACAAAGTCATGTTCTGTTCAGACACTAAAAATTTAATTCATTACTCTGGTCTTCAGTGAGAGCTGTGTGGAATTTTAAGCAAGTCTGTTGATAAGGTCAAGGAAAATAGAGGCCTTATGAAAAAGGGCACATGCATCTTGGATGGAAATTGTTGTATATATGCATTCTGGGAGTTAATCTCAATAAAAAAATGAGTAAGATCTTATTGAAATCTGCTGTTCTACATAAATGTATGCTGTATTCCTGTAAAAAATCCAAAGGAGAACTAAGAAACAAATATTAAACCCTGGAAGACCTACATAGTTTTTAAGTAAATTCAGCCTAGGCAGGAAGAGTCAGCAGAAATGAAGACTGAATGAAGAATAGGCAGAAGGTATGCAAATTTAAGGCATATTATACTGTAATATATTCATCCCTTTTTTTGTATTCATATTCTTATTTCTTAAAGCTGTTCTATGAAGACAAAGATGCTGCTGAAATACAGATTTTTTTCAAGTGTATAAACTTTTTAAAATTCCACTTGTCAAAAGGATTTAACTGTAGGTGAGGTGCTTGCAATATATTTAAGGAAAAATAATGAAATTCTCATACAGTCATTTATGAATATGATCTCCAGATGTTTATCCAGATGTGTTCATTAGGAACAGAGGTTTTTATGCTCATGAAATATTAAAGAATATTTTCTTAGTCCTGCAATTAGTTTGCTTTTTCCTTGTTTCTTCCTCCAAGCACTGTCATTCATGGTGTGTCAGTTGCCAGAAACAAAACATTGGAAGAGTTTTCCAGTTGGTCAGCTTTTGGCAAAGATATGAATTTTTTTCAGTACTGTTTTTTGACTTGTTTTTTTCCTCCCCCCAAGGAAAGAACCTCTCTCAGATCTCCAGTGCAGGCAAACCCTTTGCTTGAATGTTTCAAGGTTTGGAATGAGAAATTTGTAATTCCATTTCTAGCAGAAACGGCTGCTAGATATTTGTACCTGGACTGTGTTGCATTTGAGCTGGTATGGGCTGTGAAATGGGATGTGTGTGTATGTGGAGAAAGAGTAATTAACATTTTTGAAGTATCAGGACTCTTTTAATTTCATGATTTAGGCAGCTGTGGCTTTATTACGGTTCAGCAAAGCACTAAACATTCTTGAGAAATATTCTTACATGCCTCTACAAACTCTTCCTCTTCCCATGATCTGATTCTTATCTTTATCGTCCATAATCTTGACCTCCTTGCCTACAATCTTTAAAACAAAGGAAAAAAGAAAAGGGTGTTTTATCCTCTCTTAAGCTTGCTGGTTTGTAAATGTAAGGACCTGGCTAACTGCAGATGCGAGGCTGGTGAACCCAGCAGTGGTTCTTGTGCCCAGCAGATGATGGCAGAGCAGCATTGCTTGTGAATATTGTGTCCAGTGGATCAGTTTCTGAATGTTGCAAGAAAGTTTTCTTTTCGTAATTCGTATTAGTAGTGCCTGCTAGAGGTATAAAATACCTTTCTGACAACAGTTTGTTTTCTTAGCACATCTTGTGTGGGAGGTCTTGTCTCTCTGCAATGGCAGAGTTGGTCTTGTCTGTCTTTTGTGCCAACTTGTGCCAATTTAAGCTATGTAGCAGTGTGTGAGTGACTCATATGTGGTAATTAGCTCCACTTCATAGCAGAACATTGACAGAACTCTGGGTGTCACTTTCAGTCTTTGCTCATATATTTGTGAGGAAAAATTGCATGGACTTAAATGGAACTGGAGCCATGAAGTAAGACTTTCTTTAATGCAACTTCTGGGTTGTGAGAAAATGGTGTTACCCAATGATCAGAGGTCTGCAGTCCTGGCTCAGGCAGCTCCTTCTTTACATCCTAGTTTGTAATAGTGTCATTTCTGTGTTTTTGTACTTAAGAGTTTCTTAAGTGTTAATTAGAAATGTTTTGGAACTTGCAGTTCATTAACTTACTAGTTTTTGTGGCAAGGGAGAAGAGATCAGCTGTGTTAATGCTTCTGTCATTTTTCTGCATTGTGATTTTATGAAAGTGCAGAACTATGAAGTATTTCAGGTTGCTTAGGAGGCTTTAGAACTGATCAAAATGGAAAGATTAGTCTTTGTATTAATATTGGAAGTGAGATTCCACTGATCTGTTAAGAGATTGACAGTGCATTATATACGCCATGGATAGTACTTTCAATTTGCTGTTCAGTTGTTTTAAAGTGAAGTGATACAGGTACAAATGATGCTGATTCATGCACTTTACAAGGGACAATGTGCTTACATATGTGGTGTGATAAGCCACCCTTAATAGTTTTGTGCTTTTCCAAGTGCTTGTGCTGTAAGGATTTTTTGAGGATATCAACTCTTTCTATATGAGCTGCAAGTAGAGTTTGCACTAAAAATGAAGTTCCCACGTTCACAGCTTGCCAAGGTGCTGTCTTTGCATTAAACCAGTAATTGTCCAGTGGAAGGATGAGGAGTGAGGAAGAATAGAAGCAAAAGAATTTCTGTAGACAGAAGCAAATACCTTCAGTGTATCAGTGAGATGCAGCATTTTGTGCTGATGGAACTCATAAAATTGCCATGGAGCTTTGCTTTGCTGTTGCTTTTTAATACTGCCTTCTTTTAGTCTCATGGTGAGGTTCTACATCCAGGTTACCATTATGGTGCTCCGTTGTCTCCTGTGTCATCTGGAGGGGTTCCTGGGTAGCTGTGCCATGTGCTCCTGCCACTGCTGTGGTGTCCTGCTGTTCAGAGCATACCTTCAGTCATGTTGGAGGCTTCTGCACAAACTGAGGATAAAAGGAAGGTTTCACTGCAGTCCAGCGGTTAATTATTTGAAACACCACACTGCTAACTAGAAACTGAGGAAAACAAATTCTGTTTAGTCTTACTTTAATCGCCCTAGAGGCAGAATCAGGTCTGTCCCTTGCTGGCACAGCAAAGAGAAGATTTTTCTGGGACTGTTGGCTGCTTTTTGCCCTTTACCTCTGCAGTTGCAAGCAGTAACTGAGATGACTAACTGCAGAATGTTCAGAATTTACTATTCAGGCAAAATAAGTCTTGACATAAAATCATCTTGTGCCTCTGGATTTCTGCCAGCCTCTATGTCTTTCATTCTGGAATAGTGCAGTTGTGAGGACTGGATTTGTGGATTTGTGTCTTGTTAATTTTTAGGCAAGATTATCAAGGAAATGAAGCGAAAGTTTGTTACTGTTGGTAGAAGATCAGGTCTTTGAGTTGGCTACAGTTTCCAAACATTAAGCTATGCAAGTTGGCTGACCTTATGTATTGGAAAGACTCAGAGCTGTTTGATTTTGTATTGCACTTTTAGAAAAGCCTGAGGAGGTATCAATGTGATGTGAAATGGATCAGGTGGATATATGTGCCTTGTAGAAGTTAAGATACAATTTCTGTTACTATTGGAGAAAATGCACTAAATGGAACTAAGAAATATTGGAGAGACTGCTCATGTTAAGGAGACGGTTGGTAGGGGTTTGCCAGCCTCGGGTTCTGCAAGGTGTGTTTGCTGTGGTTTGCTCTGTGCTGGGCCCTAGAAAAACTGGGGCTTCCTAAGAACCTTAGTTCCTCCTTCATAGGCAGAAATGGTGAGCATCTTGTGAACAAACTTCGGTTTTGTAAATCAGGCTGCTGAGAGGGTATTTTCAGGTTGTTAGGGGGATTTTTTTTTTAAGCCTTTCAGCAGTAACAAAGTATAAGATTGCTTTTAATTGTTTTTATGGTTTCACAGATTTAGTCTATTCCTGGCATAATCAGATGTGTAAAGTAGGGTACTAGGTATATACTTTAATTGAGATTCTCTATAAATTTGAAGAGATTAGATGAAGAGGTCCTGCTGCAGAACCTGAATCTACTTTAATTTCTGGGACAAAAAAAAAAGCTGTATGCAGGTCATGGCTCCAGGTGTGTCTGTTTCCTGTTTGAGATGGAGAGGAAAAATGGTCTTAGGTCGATCAGAGGGATGTTTTGAGTAGGTGAGTGATAACTGGTTAACAGTAGGACTGTGTTAACCTGCTTAACTTGGCACATATCCCGGGAGATCTCATGTTTGATGTGCTGAAGAAGCACTAGTTTTGCTAATAAGTTGAATATAATTGTCTTTGTAACATATGTTAGTCTAGTGTAAATGTAATGCTAGCTCCTTCAAAGAATACTTGGTCTCTTCTTTCATTTCTTCATACCTGGTATTTGTAAGAGCTGTCTGACTAAGAACTAGCTAAGCATCCTCAATCCTTCAAAATGTTGTGTCAGCATGTGGTATTCAGTGAGTCACAAGGCTAACTGTATTATGGCAGGTGCAGGGAGAGAAAAAGGTAAGGCTTATTTAAAAAAAAAATTAAAAGGCTTGTGTTTGTCTTCAGAATTTCATGTTACCTTTACAGGCTTGCATGGGAGTATCTAATAGTTATAATAAAGTAGGAGAAAATATTTTAGGAAAGCAGTGAAATGTGCCTTGTGTTTAACTGTGAAGGGTTTACTGAAGCCTTTCTGAGAATAAGTATGGGGTTGTTTTTCATTTCAGTTGATGCTGATGAGATAAAACGACTAGGAAAGAGGTTTAAGAAGCTTGATTTGGACAACTCTGGTTCTCTGAGCGTGGAGGAGTTCATGTCT
The DNA here is from genome assembly GCA_013398175.1 of Climacteris rufus. Classification (NCBI taxonomy): domain Eukaryota; kingdom Metazoa; phylum Chordata; class Aves; order Passeriformes; family Climacteridae; genus Climacteris; species Climacteris rufus. The sequence goes on along the minus strand of VZRZ01000050.1, from coordinate 453,947 downwards.
TTACCAGAATTGCAACAGAACCCGTTAGTACAGCGAGTAATAGATATATTTGACACAGATGGCAATGGAGAAGTGGATTTCAAAGGTAAGGCACAGTGGGCTGGGATGGGTGGTGGTGCTTCAGCACAGTTCCTAGAGCTGTAGAATTCAAATTTTTCTTCATCCTGAGAGAAGAGAGGTGAAGCAAACTTGTCAGTCAATTTAAGGTGCTAATTCCTAGTGAAAAGAAATACCAATAGAACTAGTTTCTCTGGTGCATTAGGGCACTCCTGAGTGAAATGCTTGAAAGAGCAGATTGTTTAGTAATAGTTTTTAAGGTCATGCTGACAGAGGACTACTCATTAACTGTCTCTTAAAGTGCACTAATTTAGAATCTTAATTTTGATGCTATCTGAGGAGAGACTGAAAAAAGTGGGGTAGACTAAGTGGTGTGTTTCTGCATAAGTTGTATTTATCCAAATATCCAAATGAAATCTGTCCTTTGTTGGAGTATTTAGAAAATAGAAATAAGCCCAGGTTTTTCTATTGATACTTCTTTTACAGGATTCTTTTTAGGTAGATCTTAGCTTGACACTTGAAAAAAAAATCCAAACAACCCAGAAGTTTTGATTTAGTACATTTCTCAAAATGTTAGACTTATTTTAAATATTCATGATTAAAAGGGCCAGCAGGTTATCATCTTCATTACTAGTTCATCTTAAAATGGTCTCTGACCTTTAGAAGTGATAATGTTTGTAACTTCTGTTCAAGGTAATACTTAGTATTTCTTGTTGCTTATGACTAGAGAAGGTTAATCAGTTTTTCTTGCATTTTTTTTTCATTGGAGAAAGTACTTAAATCTCATTTATACTGACACACTGACATTTTAAATAAGATACTAATATACAAGAGTTGCTAACCTTTGCAAAACCCCTTAAATTTCTATAGGGATAGTTACAGTATAACCAGAATGATGAGTTTTGATTGAAAGCAGTAATTATTGTATGGAAATATTCAAAATTCTCTTGTAAAAAATAGGCAGTCATGAATGATGATGATCTTGTGGTCTGTGACATTGAGCTGTGATTAATACAGTTATCAAAAGCTGTCCCTTTTGGAAGGGAACGGGAAGCTGGCAAAGTCAATTTTCTTTTATAGAAAAATACTATTTTGGTATTTCTTTTAAACCAGTTTTCAGTTTTAATGTAATTCTCTACATTGAAAAACCAGTCCTGAGAGGAGCTGGACAATTAGAGTCCCCACTGGAGCAGCTTAAGTAAAGATCTTAGGGTTTTCTGTCAGGTTCTTGCAATAGTCCAGCAACAAAATTACTGAAATCCTAGTGTGACCAGGTGTGTGCAATGAGTGCTGCATTGGATTTGGGGTTCTTCCCACTGAAGAACAGTAAAGTAGCAAAGTATGCAGGCACCCAAGTGTCACAAGGTAGGCAGTATTGTAAAGATTTGAGGGTAGTTTAGATTATTTTTGCAATTTCTAAAATTTTCTGAATGTTGATTTATTTGGCTTATTAAAAAATACTCTCTTTTGTACATCTTTTTCTTGCATTCTTTAGAATTCATAGAAGGAGTCTCCCAGTTCAGCGTCAAAGGAGATAAAGAACAGAAGTTGAGGTGTAAGTATTTTGATTTTCCTTAAAAAAAAATTCTGATTCTCAAAAATAAACTTCTGTTAGTTAAGATTAAGAAATCAGCAAATCCAGATTGTTGTAAAGAGTGGGAAATCATGAAAGTAGATTGTAAGCTTTTTGCATATTTTGTCATTTATTTGTGTGAAGATTTGTTAACACTCTTTTCTGCAGGGAAGGTTGGAGGAGGTTGGTTGCCTTGTGAAGAACTTCAGTTGCTTTCTATTTTTTAAAAAATTAATTTAAGAATAACTTGCTGCACAGCTCTATGAACTTTTGTGGCCTAAGAATAATACTCAGTTTTTTGCTATTACAGTAGAACAGCATTAAATTCTTGTTTCAGAACTGCATCTCAGGACCTAGGGTTTTGGAGTAGAAAAGGGACAGGTTCAGTTACAGTTGTAGCTTCCAATAGCTGAGACTGAAATGTTTAAAATTAAATTCAGTCTGGATGCCAAGTTGTTGGCAGCAAAGTAACCAGGTGGGATTTTGAGTCGTCTGTTTTCTGGAAGATTATAATTCTTTTGCTGCCTGGATGCTTCACTTGTGGTGGGGAAAATTTTCTTGTTTGGTGTTTCTAGAATTCTTTTACTGCTGGTGCTACAACAATTTCAGTTGTTTTCTAAAAGGAGTATATATTCTTTTCCAGCCACATTTGTTACTGAATGGTTGGTTTATTTATTTATTTATTTATTTATTACTTTTGCAGTTGCTTTTCGCATTTATGATATGGACAAAGATGGCTATATCTCAAATGGAGAGCTCTTCCAGGTGCTGAAGATGATGGTTGGGAACAATCTCAAAGACACTCAGTTACAGCAAATTGTAGATAAAACCATAATTAATGCAGATAAGGATGGTGATGGAAGAATATCCTTTGAAGAATTCTGTGCTGTAAGTAACTTCTAAAGAAAACTTGTGTCAGTTACAGAGAGAAAGAAAAGAAACCTCTCGGCTGCTGCTCTGGAAAAAGAGTAAACAGTTGAAAGGTGCATTTTAAGAACTTTGAGGTTTGCTGAGCAGAATGCTTGAATGCTTGAATAAATGTAGCATTTATTGCTTGAAGGGTTTGATTTCAACCCATGTGGTATGTTTATTTACTTAGTTGACAGCAAGTTTTAAATTATTTTCTTAAAATAAGTAAATGACACATTGAATCTTGATAATTTAAAAATTGCAATACTGAGTGTTTACACATTGATTTTAAATGGTATATTAAGGAAGATACACCTGGTAGCATAGTTTGGGCATTGCTTCTTTTCCTAATCTTTGAATTTACAGTTTCAGTTCATACTCTATAAAACTTGTGAGCTCTAAAAAGAAGAAGGCAGGGAATCTGCCATCTCCCAAACTATTAAAGTGAAAAGGAGCTATTGATTGCATTTTGGGAATTTTTGTTTTTAAAGTTTAGTTATTTTTGTGACATCAAGTAAAAAACACAATGTCTGGGAGGAAGTCAGAGCTGCAGCCTGCAAGTGCCTGAATTAGTGCATTACCTGTTTATTTCTTGCACTGGGCTGTCATCTTTCAGCCATCCATCAAATGTGATATTGCCTCTTCTTCTGTTCGTGGGCTTCTGCCCAGGCTTCTTGTCTTGTGCTGCTGATGGATTTTCCTCTCCTTTTTTTTAATTTCTTCAGTTTTTGTTGACTCCTGAGAAGACACTTTTCAATTCTACAATCTCTTGTCCTCTTTCTTGCATTTTACCTTCTCTGAACCTTGTGCCATCTATCTACAAAAATACATTTTCATTTGTTACATTTGGCAAATACCAGTTGGCCTTTGAATTTTGTTTCTGCATTATAAAAAGTTTGTCTGACATGGCACCTTTCCTTGTCCTTTGGCTCTGCATGGATCACACACCTGTGAACACTGGTAATTCTTCCCTCAGTGTGTGCAGTTCTGTCAGAAATCCTGCTGCCTTTCCTGAGGCACTTTGCTTCTCATGGGAAGGTCCACAGGTTTACAAGGTGTTTTAGAAGTCAACTGAGTGTTTTATTTAGCATGCAGAAACGTAGTACAAGGTCATAATGAGATGGAGAGAAATGCCAAAATGGTGTCACTTGCACTGGTTTTCAGGCCCTTGAGTGGCTAAATTGTACTAATGCTGAACTACCCTGGTTTGTACATAATTAATTTCTATCTCTCACAGTACTTGTGAAATGTAAATCAGTTTGGAGAGGCCAGGGAAGTATTGTCTTTATGATTGACCTGAATGCATCTATTGAGTGTGTTTTTTGTACCTTGCTAACTTTCAATTCTCAACTTTCTGAACCTTGTTTTTCTCCCAGGTTGTAGGAGGCCTAGATATCCACAAAAAGATGGTCGTAGACGTGTGACTCTGTAGGGCACCACCCAACACTTTTGCTTTCTTCTCCATCTCTGAAGATCTGCTCCAGACGTCCAGCAATGCTCTCTGTGTATTTAAATGGAAGTATTTTTCTCTGTGAAGCCACATTTTCCAACATGAGCCTCATGAAGCCAACTAAGTGTTATTGAACTTTTATTCTCTCAATAACTCAGTGTAGCACTTTAAAGTCTGAAGGACAGCAAAGATGGAAAGAGCATATCAGTGTGGCGGAGAAAGGGAAGGGGTTGGCTTTTTAATTTATTTTCTTCATCTTTTATAACAAGGAAATATCTATCTATATATATATATGTGTGTGTGTATTTATATATAGATATATATGTAGCTTTCTATATGTAGTAGCTAGATGGGCTTTAATTTAATATACTTGATTCAGAAACAAAACTAGAGTACAAAGTGCCAAGCAGAATATTAACAGTTCAATATATGGATATACATCCTTACTTTTATTTCACACAGTTTTATATATATAGTAGAAGAATGTAAAATTTTAACTGGGTGTTAGGTCAACTCTTTTCCTTTTCCTGTGACTGTTCAGATGTTTCTATATATTGACTGGCTGACAAAGCATTGCTTCTTATTAAATCACCTTAATTACTTTTTTTTTTGTAACACAGGAGACTAAGTTTATTTATACCTGTTAATATATTACCAGGGACTGTGTCTCTTTGCTAAATAACTTAGTACAGTTCTACTTAATATGAGAATATAGTTTAATGCTACTGCCAAGAACTAGTCCTCGTGTGCATATAGTGACTGCGGAATGCTTTGATGGCTGTTAGATCCCGTCACCCAGGAACTGGGAGCAGTTACAGCTGTCCTGAAGCCGAGACAAATCTGCTATTCTGGGTTCAGTGTAGATACAGCTGCTCAAGGTGTTAGGTGCGTTCATGATTTTCTCTTGTGCTTAGCTTAATGAAATTAGGATGAACGTAACTGTTCAAGATTCCCATCTACTTATTTTATACAGTACTTAGATTATAAAATGTTCCTGCCATTTAAATTCTGTTGTTTCAACCATGATAGTTTCCCCCTTGCATTTAAAAATTACTACAGGTAGCTAAATAACTGGTAATATTTTATATATATATGTATATAGGATTCATACAGGGGGGAAATCTTGTTAACCTATGCCATGGAAGAGGAAAACTTCACACTATCTAAATTTATACCTCTCGCGGTTCTCCAGTCCTTTTCCTGGAGAATGTTTTTCTTTTCTAGATTTGTCCATATCATAATTTGTAACGGAAGGTAACTTGATATATTTGTGTGATATAAAAGTAGCGAGCCATGTTTTACAACTTTATATCATCCCTTCCCTTTTCTGCAGTGGTACTATTGGCTGGAAGAAAAACATTTGCTAGATTTTTTTAGGACAGTACATCTTTCCTGTATAGTAGTTTTTCTATTTAAAAAAATTGTTTTATAATGAGCAGTGGAAAGTGCAGGTTGTCTGAACCTCTTCAATTGAGCACCTGTCTGCCATAGCTGTTCCTTCAACTGAGTGCTGCACATCATGGGCTCTGTCTGTGAGAGAGAAATCCAGGTGCTTAGTGTCCTTGCATGACATGAAGTTTTGCATGTAGATCGATTTGAAATGTTCCTCTTGTTTACATAATTTGCATAATTTAAAAGATAATGTTGCCAAACTTTGGTAAATGTTAATGTTCAAAACAAAAATCTCCACTACATGTAACTTTTTTCTTCCTCTGGATCAGTACGTGGTTTATAATCCCAGCCAGTGGTTGTATCTGTTCCAGTGTCAACTGCCATGTGCTCTGCTTCAAGGGGGAACTAGTCTTTTGTGAATTTTTTGTACATAAGTATTTGTTACAAACATTTTAGCAAATGCTTTCAATTTTTCTTGCTTGTGCATATCTTGGCTGGCATTATAGAAATTAGTGCTAATGTTATTTCCTTAGGGGGACTGGAAGGGGAGGGATGAGGTTTTTTTTTTAGTTTGTGTGGGGAAAAATGATTTATGTTGAATGTTTAGTTTTTCCTCTGCATGCTACATCATATGTTGTGGGAACTATAAGAACCTTCATACTATATGAATACAAAATAAAATATTTGAACCTTGGCTGGGGTGCTCGGTACTTTTCCTGTTCACCTCAAAGCAGCTCCCCACTTCACTCTAAAGAAAACTTGTTCATATTTCTTTTGTCCACTCCTCAATTATTAAGATGTAGTGAAAAACTCCCCAGGCTGCAGCAACCACTGAACGCTTCCAGGGTTCATTTCAGTGTTTCAAGATATGTTGAGGTTTTTTAAAGGCACATCTGGTTCTCTTTGCTAAGTGTTCAAACTGGGTAACATACTTTGTTTGAAATCCTTGTGGAAAGTGATTTAAAAAATAAAACAAACAAACCTACCCTAACATTAATGGAGGTGGAGAATGAAAGGCAGCTACTTTCTCAAGGAAAATCTGAGCCTTGTGCTGGTGACACCAGCCCTCGCTCTACAGGTACAGGTCTGTCCTTCACAGCAGCTCTGTGCTGTGCTCTTTGGGGCTTGCAGGTGTTTGGAACTTCTGGGTGCTGCCCTCTCGTTTCTGCTGCTTTGGGTTGGTGTCAGTATGCACCTGATTTAGGACAAACGTTAAGTCTGTCCTTGCCTCACTCTCCCTTATCTTTCAAGCCAGTTGAGGTAACTGACGTAAGTAGCCAATGAAGAGAAAACACAGTGACCAGGGAGGTGCACCTGGAGCTGCTCAGAAGGGACATGCTTTTCCCTGTATAGCTAACTGCCAAGCAGTGTGTGCTTAGGTAACTCAGCAAGTCTTCAATCTGTTGCCAATTGAAGGCTTGAATCAATTTGGCTGTAGGGATAACCCCATACTGTGAAGTGCTGCTCTGGAAACTCAGACACTGAATTTGCTTGTGTTTGATCATCTCATTTCAGTTTTTCATTCCCAACCCTGAACTGAATTATTTTGCAAGACACTGCAACAAGTCTGGCTGGCAGGCTTAGGAGAACAGGGCCCATTTTTAAGTCACACTGGGACTGTGACTGGTCTCTCTAATCTCTCCCCCACTGTTGTGTTTATGTAACATTTTAAGGAGGAGACACAGGACCTTACAGTTGATTGTGCCCTTGTACACTGGCAAGTACTTAACCTGGTGACTCAGCTACACTAGGCTGTCCTTACAGATAATGATCTTTAGGAATGAAGAAATCTATGTATGTGCAGATTCAGGATTAAGTCCAAACACTTCACATCTTTGTCTTACTCTTTTCATGTGATGCATTGCTCCAGCAGCAGCAGAGACTCGATGGACAGCCTGCCATTGAATTCTGCATTCCAGTTGACTCTTCCTTTTTTCAGGAAGATAATAATCCATGATGTGTGGTTATAAATGCTTGGCTGTGCCAATTTCTTCAGCCTCAAAATATTAAACTGAGGCTTTCTGAAGTTCTGACAGCAGCCTCTTAAAACTGATGTTCAGAAAATCTATAATGAAGGGGGTTTTTGCTTGAGGCTGTTCAAGTAACATCATGTACTCCTGATATAGACACAATTTAAAATACCTTTTAATGACTATACAGAAACAATGTTCAAATCAGCCCACATGTCCAAAGGCAGTCAGACTGCACAAACAGTCCTGGTTTTCTTCTGGGCTTCCAAATTCAGCAGAAAACCGAGGGCTTCTATAGCTCCAGGCCTCTCATGTCCAGGAACCTGGACTTCCAGCCCCAGGTCTTGGTGGTGCAGCTCAGAACCTCTCGGCTGCTCTGCTGGCCACTGCCCTAATATTGCCGTAAACTTTGGATGGAGGACTTCCTGCAGAAGAAGGCACAAATCCAGTCAGCAAACAAGATAAGCTGTCACAAAAAATGGATGTTCTGCACTCGCACTTGTGTTGAAAATGGAGAATTAAGCCAAAGGGTGAGAAGGATGGTCGAGGTCAGTCACCCAGTCTTACTCCAAGTGCAGAATTCAACTTCTGCTATCAGAGTGGGTTGCCTGCTTTGGCTCTTGAGACCCCTCAGGGAATGCTGCAGCAGCTAAATCAGAAAGCAGAGTATCTTTCTGCACTGTGGAGAGGGGTTTGGAGCCAGAAAGCAAGTCCTGGATTTCCTGCTTCTCACCCAAAACTTAAGAGCAACAAGCCAGCTGCCAGCAAGCTACCTGTTCCAAATGAAGGTTTGGACAGGCCAGGGAAGAAGGTGAGAGCCACAAAGCAGTCTGTCAAACTGCAAGATCTATATGTAGTGAAGATGAGATAACAGGGCTTACCTAAAATTAGATTGCAAATTGCTGTTCGTGCCATTTTAATGTTCTGAAAAGATCCCAAAATATGAATTTTTCTGTAAAAGCAAAGTAGCAATACTTAATGAAAAGTAACTTAGGTGATTACACAATAGAGAATTAGAGGTTAGAGATGAACATGGAATTTTATATCAGTGTATTAGTTTCTTTTCTACATGGTAAATAATTAAAAAAACCCCAAATGAAACCCAGAAAACCTACAACATAAGATCTGTACTCTTCTAAATCCTATTTAGATTTTACCATTTGCAAATTTAACAGTGTAGCAGCTTCAGGAGGAGAATATTGCTGAGTTCAACTTTCATTATTCATAAGAAGGAATTTTTATGCTGTGGGCAATGACTGAATTCTAGGTGTGCTGGCGACACTGTCATTCTCATAACAAAAGGTTAAATAAATAACTTTTGTTCATTAAAAATAGCACTTAAATAATTTTTCCTACTCCTGCTCTGCAAGTTTCAAAAAACTCAAGTTATTTTTGTTCCTGGCAGGGGACATGGATTAGTTGAGGTGCTGTGCTCTGCCCAGGGGGAGGTCAGTCTGCACTTACGTGTCAGCGAGAACGATGCGCGTCCTGGTTACGTTTTCTATGGTGAATTTCGTTTTTCCGCCTTTCCCTGCTATTCTCCCTACTGCTCTTGACAAATGATCTCCTTTCAAAGGTTTGACTGAAATGAGAATAACATGCCCAGGGTAAGAGCTGTGGTGTGTATGCCTGTTCATGCTTCCCTTGGTCAAGTTACTGGAAACAATTCATGCAAAGTATGACAAAAGCAACTTGAGTGGTGAACACAGATCCATCCGGATTTCAGCGTTTTTTGACCAGCTCTGCAAACTGCATCCAGTGCTGATGGGCGGTTTCTGGTACCCAAAAGTCTTCTTCAGAACTGCAGAGGAAGGCCCTGCACTTTATATTGAGGAAACGGAGTCAAAGTGCACCAAGTTAACACTGGTAGAAATGAAGTAGATCAGGTTTAGATGCTGCTCTACAGGCGACTCCAAGGAGTCCCAGTAATACATAAAATTAGATGGTTTTGGCTTTCCTGATCTTTGAGGGCAGGTGACACAAGTGGAGCAGGGGGAAAGGAAAAACAAACCCATTACTTGCAGGAGGCACACACAACTCCTTGAACGCTGCAGCAGAAAATACTCACCGTCTGTAACTTCAAATGACTCTAGAAAAAGATCATCTAATCTGATGAGAGCAAGGGCATCCTAAAAGAGCAAGAGATCTGTTATCAGCAAAGTTGTTTTGTTCCAATACCCCAGAGTTAAAAGCTGATGTTCTCTTTCTACATATAACCTATCAAATAATAGCTGAAGTTAAATCCACCTTTTTCAACAGCAATATAAATGTTTCCATCTAGGGAACCTTACACATGCTTGGATGCCCCTGCATTCAGCCCAGCCCTACCAGTGCTAGTGAAACCAGTACAGGGCTAGGGCAAGGAGCAGCCCCATGGCACTGCAAAAAGTGGGTTTGTTTTCTCCAAGTTTGAATTTTGCACAGACTGGAGGTTATTGGCTTGGGCTAAAGCAAAATGAACAGTCTCTACCTGTGCAGAGCACCTTAGAGCAAGATTAATGCTTCATGCTTGTCTCATACAACCTAAATATGTCCTCTCATACTTTTAATGATGTTTGAAGGCTACTTTTTTTATCCAGCGTTATCTTAAGAAACTGGGTGTCTACTCCAGTCATGATTTCAAACATTTATTGCTAGACAATCACCTAAGGGTTTTCCTTTATTTCCTTCTTACTGTAACTTGCAGAGAGGTCAGAGACAGGTCAGCAAACTGGAGCAATCTCACGATCTGGCTGTTGGGAGACTCACCTCTACTTGAAACCCAAGTATAAAGGCTTTCACAAAATCAGCTGCTTTCGTCAGAGCACTGAGATCCTTTGTCTCTTGACAAGTCTGCAAGACAAAAAATTATGTTTGCAAATTAAGACCAGGCAAGTTAGGATCAGGACTTAGAAAATCAGCCTGTGCTTGGGGGGAGAGAAGAGAGAAGCTCCTGAAAATCCCCACCACCGACTGAGGAGAAAACCCCAAACCAACACAAACTAAATTGCGACAGTGTACAGCAGAAAAAAGAGAAGGATGATAATGGCAGCAGAGCAGGTGAATGAAACTAATTTCAGAGCTTTATATTCATGATGCAGATGGACAAAATGAAATCAGCTTGATTATGAACAAAACTATCCTGCTTTTCACCAGACATCATTTTCTATCAAAAAGTGGTGTTAAAATCCCAGGTTTTTCTCCTGCACAGTTACTGAGTGAAACAGCAGGAGTTCCTGCTCCTCCCTACCTTTACCCTGAAGTTATTTCTAGGAAGTGTAAATAAGGGACAATTCTGTCACCTTTCTTCCAGTTCCTGCCATCAAACTTGTGACAAGATTTCAAGGTTAGGAAGCAAAATTTCTGGTGTTGTCTCTATTTTCACTATTACATTGGAAGATCTCATATGTCAACATTGCTAATACAGTCTGTCAAAACTTTGGATATGCCTCTAAAAAGTCCTAGTGTGAACATTCCTGAGGAGGAATAAGGACAAAGCATGAGCATCTACAACATTTACAGGTCTACATTGGTATCTGTGCCCGAAGGTATTCCAGTGCAATCCATTAAAGAAAAATCACATTCTATGAAACCGTGGGCCCTTTAGCATCTGTCACAAAAAAAGATATTAGAAGATTCGGTGTCCCCTTAAAAGATACTGTTCACTCACTGTCAGGAAAGTATTCAGTAGCCTTAAATCGCTGGTAAACATTGAATTACAAAATCATATCTAACACATGGACGAAAATTCCTCCTTAATGCTAAAGTATATAATTTTCTCCCACAAAAATTTAAAACTCCCCCAGCTTCTGCGGGCTCCTTCTGGAATAGATTTACATTTTCGGATTTTACTTGCAGTAACTACTTGTTCTAAGCAATAATTGCCAGATTTGATCCCTGGTGAGGTAATATCACAGAGTTTCCATTTTTCCAAGCATTATATGGGATTTACGACTTCTCTAGTCTTTAATCCATGGACCAAAAACAGCCAAGAGGAGAGGCCCTGCCTTTCAAGAGGTAGAATTATAGGACGGTAAGGAGTTAAGGGTGGAATAATCTAGTCCCAAGCACCTCTCACTAAACTAGCCTGCTCAAGGCCTGGCTTTGAACACTGCAACCTGTTCCTGCGTCTCATCACTCTCACGGTTAAAAAAATCTTCCTAACATCCAAACTAAACTTCCTCTTTCAATCTGTACCCATTACGCCCTGACCTGTCACTACAGTTCCTGACAAAGAGCCCCTCTCCGGCTTCCCTGGAGGCCCCTGCACATACTGGAAAGCGCCATGAGGTCCAGTGAGCGGGGAAGGCAGGAGAAGCTGCTCTCCTTACCTTGATCTCAACGTTTCTCGTTTTCAAGTTGAACCTGATTTGAAGCTGCAGATGCTCCACGATGGGCGTGAATATCTTCATCCAGTTCTCCTTGAGCGGCGTGTACCTGTTGGCCGGCACGGGGATCTTCCTCATCTCGCCTTTGCCGACCTGCCGGGGGCGAGAGACAGCGGGCCGTGAGGCAGGGGCGGCCGAGCACCGGGGAGCGGCGTTTCCCCGGCGCCCCGCGTACCCCGAGCGCCTCGGCGGCCAGGGGCGGGAACGCCGGCCGCTTGTTGGGCCGCGGCTCCGCCGTGTCCATGGCAGCTCCCGCCGCCGCCTCCTGCCCGCCCGCCCGCCGCTTCCTCCGGCTCCGCCGGGACACGACGCTGGTGAAGCCTCCGCCGCCCGCCGCCGCCTCGGCCTCCATGTCCGCCGCGGAACACACGTGGTAACGCTGCCGCCGGAAGGGGCCGGCGGCCGCTCCCTCCGCATCCGCCGGGGCCGCAGCGGGGCGGGATGTCGGCGGTGGCGGGGCCGGAGCGGCCGCAGGTGGTGTCGCACGTCCAGCAGGCGCTGAGCTACACCGTGTTCGACTGCAAGTGGGTGCCCCGCAGCGCCCGCCTGCTGTGCCTGGGCAGCGCCGCCCGCGGCACCGGCCTCGTCCAGCTCTATGAGCTGCACGGAGCCCGCCTGGAGCTGCTGCGGGAGGTGAGCGTGGCCCCTCGCAACGGGTGCCAGGACGCTTGTCCAGGGCCGGAGGATAAAAACCAGGGGCTGATCCCGACATATCCTGTCAGTCCTTGGCAAGGGGTGACCTTACCGCTCTCTACAATTCCCTGGCAGGAGGTCGCAGCCAGGTGCGGGTCGGTCTCTTCTCCCAGGCAGCCAGTGACAGGACAAGGGGACATAGTCTTAAGCTGCACTAGAGGAGGTTTAGGTTGTACTTTACGAAGAATTTCCTCACAGAAAGGGGGATTAAACATTGGAATGGGCTGCCCGGGAAGGCGGTGGAGTCACTCTCCGTGGAGGTGTTTAAGGAAAGATTGCACATGGCACTCAGTGCCAGGCTCTGGTTGATATGGTGGTGTTAGGTCATAGGTTGGAGTCTGCGTTCTCAGAGGTCTTTTCCAACCTAATTCCATCTGTGATTCTGTTTACTGGCCGCGTTTAGTGGGCTGTTTTCATGGGTTGCATTATGGGTTTCGGGTTTCCGGTTTCTGGCAGTGTTTGTGGTTTTGGGGTGTTTGTGGGGTTTTTTTGTTGGTTGTTTTTTGATTTTTGGGTGGGGTGTTTTTGGTTGGTTGGTTGGTTGGTTATTTGGTTTTTTGTTTGCCTTTCCCCTCAGATTGAATTTTGAGTGTTTGCTTGTTCTGAGGGGTAGCGGTGCCTCAGGTGCATAAGGCTCCACTAGGCCGCAAGCAAACAGAGTGTTTTTCTTTAAGGCAAATAAACTGGACCCTCTGCTTTTCTGTGCCCGAGGACTAAACTCAAAGTATAGCTTACTCTTGATAACATTTTGATAGTATTTTGCACCAAGTATCCCATGTGTGTTTCGCTGACCCCTGCCACTGTGCACTCCCAAGAACTGCGTGATCTGCCGGTGTTTTTGCCTTTTCCATTTGCTGACACGGACATTTCCTTTCTTTAAAAGATAGAAAAGCCCAAACCCATAAAATGTGGAACTTTTGGTGCTACATCTCTGCAGCAAAGATACTTAGCTACGGGAGATTTTGATGGAAACCTTAACATCTGGTAAGCACAGATATTCTCTGGAAGCTTTTTCACTTGATGTTGTGTGTGTCAGTCCGAACAGAGGTTTCTGAATGTGGCATTTCCATGAGATGCTTTCCATGCTGCCGTGGTTGAGACCCAGTGCAGGCTTTGCTGGCTACTGTATTTGGACCATGCCTGTTTTGTAGAAACAATGTGAATTCTGCACAGTGTTTAATTCAGTGCTTCACTCCCATCTTCTGTGTGCAGCTACAAAAACCTGTAAAAGTTCTGTGAGGTCATCCTCTGAAAAGAGGCTTTTTAAATGGATGCATGAGGACAAACAGGGTTGTATTCAACCTAAATTTCATGTCTAGATTAAATATGTATTTTTAATCTTGAAGTTTCAAGTGTTTCTTTCAGGTCCCTGAACTATTTGTGTAATTAATTTCTAGATAAATTGATTACAAATAAAGTAATAGTGTCAAAAGGAGACTGTTTGTTATTATTATTATTATTATTATATTTCCCTGTGTCAGGGAACTACTGGTTCTTATTAGAATATCAAGAATTATATGGAACAGTCACTAGTTGAAATATAAAATAAAATTCTGAAGGATTCTCAAAGAATAGGAATCAGTGGGAAAGAACCATGAAACCCGTGGCTGGATACAATATTCACCTGAAGTTAAAGAGCAATAATCAGAGCTAGGTGTGGATCAGTGAATCAAGTAATTTTATAGACTTACTGAAAGTAAAGTCAATTGGAATATTTTGATCTGTAGGGTGATTAATTTTTGAGCCCAGCATAAAAACTGGGTCGGAGTGGTTGCTGTGGTGAATCCCACAATTGCCTTTGCAAACAGGGAGGTCCAGAACGGAACAAAACCTTTCAGACCAGTCCAAAGCAGTAGCCAAAGAAGGAATCAAACAAAGACTCATGGTTCTTAGTGGTGATAGGCATATCTGTTCTCACCATTAATCTGACTTTATATGATTTGTACTCAAGTTTCCTTTCATTTTTATACAAATCCTGAGTGTCAAGGAAAAATGCCATGTTTTCTGTTCTTTTTCTTTCTTGCCTAGGAATTTAGAAGCTCCTGAAATGCCAGTGTATTCTGTGAAAGGTCATAAGGAAATCATAAACAGTATAGATGGTGTAGGTGGCTTAGGAATTGGGGAAGGTGCACCAGAAATTGTGACTGGCAGTCGAGATGGTGAGTTAGTGAACTCTGCAAGTCTTTTCAGTTCCTCTGAGCCTGTGAGCTCTGATGGCAGGGCACAGTCTGCCATCTGAACTAGTTACAAGCTGTTGCAACTAGTTCTTTGTACTCTGTCTTCTGAATCTTGCTTGGGACAGATTTTCTCTAATTCTTCTAGAAGCCACAGATAAACAAAAGATACTGTTGTCACTGGGCATGAGACAGAAGGAATACAAAGCAGAATAAATGCAAAATATCAGCTAGAGAAAATACATCTTAACAAATGCTTTCACTCTATTTCTGTTTGGTTTTGTGGTTCCGTACATCCACTAAGCACAGTCAGGTTTTCTAGAATTGAAAGAGTTGCTCCTGCTTTTTGAATGATCAGGATGAAAAGCAAAGGGCTTTCCTGGGAAGATGAACACGACAGTGTATCCCTGACACAAAACCTATTGTCTTTCTTTCCCAGGAACTGTGAAGGTGTGGGACCCGAGGCAGAAAGACACTCCTGTGGCTAATATGGAACCTGTACAGGGGGAGAGCAAAAGAGACTGCTGGACTGTGGCATTTGGTAATTGATTAGGTTATCACCATTTCTCCCTCTAATATGATTGTGCTTTGATGATTATCAATGTATTTCAGAATGTTATGGAATACTTTATTTTGTATGGATGCATAAGTAACAGGTTTTGCTTTTCTATACCATCAAATATATGTGGGTTTTTATATTGTGTTTTATTTTTCTTCAAAGATATTATTCTTCTTCTCTTCAGTTTTGTGATAGTTGGGTTTTGGACTCATTCTCTAATCACATTTGGTCATCTTTTGTAGTTGGACTCAATCATCTCGAAGGTCTTTTCCAACCTAAGTGATTTGATGGTTCTGTGGTTTCACAGATAAGCTGTGCAAGCTTAATGCCTAGGAATGTAAAAGCAGTAAATCCAGCTGTGTGTTCCTGAAGGAGTTTGAGTGTTGTCATGCACAGGCAACCCGTCACTGTTGTAGTGTAGTTCCAGCTACCAAGCATTCAGGTGTTCATTTAAGAGAAGATCCATGAAGCTTAAGAGCTAATTAAAGAAAACAGCAATGCTTGATGTGAGCTCTGCAGTTTTCTTTAGAGAGAACAAGCTGCTTGTGTCCTACACAAGATTTTTCTAGACCCTCCAGGTTTGAAAACCATCCGGTGCACCAAATCTTAATATCCCAACAGTAATTTTGTTGTTGTTGTTGCGTAAATGTAAATTGAAACTGCAGGCTTGGAACTTCTGAAATTTACAGGCTGAAGAGGTCCTGTGTTTTCTGATGAATTCTCTCCCTGTGTCCAGGCAATGCTTACAATCAAGAGGAGCGTGTCATATGTGCTGGATACGACAATGGGGACATTAAATTGTTCGACTTAAAGACCATGTCATTACGGTGGGAGACCAACATCAAGAATGGGGTAAGGAAACCATAGAAGTATTTTTCACTCCAGCTCCTATCCAGGATGGAAAAATTAAAAGGACTCTGTCTGTGTGAAGCTTACCCAGAAGACATTTCTGCTGAGATTGTACCAAGGAATAATTTTCTTTAAGTTCAGCAAATTGTACTCCTCACATTCTTGATCAGGACAGGATGGGGTATTTTTCAGTGGATTCATGTTTTCAGATGAACTTGTTATTTCCAAAGTGGTGATGATGTCGTTGTAGAAATAACCAATGATGAATACGTACTTGCAAATTAAAAAAAACCATTTTTTTTAGCAGTGGCTAGATTACAAGACTGAATGTATCTTTTTCTATTTCAGGTTTGCAGTGTGGAGTTTGACAGAAAAGATATCAATATGAACAAGCTAGTGGCCACCTCGCTTGAGGGAAAATTCCATGTTTTTGATATGAGAACTCAGCATCCAACCAAAGGTTTTGCTTCTGTTTCAGAGAAGGTGTGGGGAGACTGAGAATTTCTTAATAAGAGACAAACTTTCTAAATGCATGCTGTCAAAATACTACAGATGTAGTACAAATAGGTAGTAGATGCCCAGCTACTTTATAAAATAGGAATGTTTTTGTTCTTTTTTTAAATTTAGTGAACAAAATTTGGTGATAATTCAAGAAAAGGCACTTCTGTAGCGAAGTTCTTTAGGATTGCCTCTTTTTAGAAAAAGCTGAATTTCAACTTAGTTTCTCTTAGTATTTTCCATACTATCACTCAGACCACATAAGGAGTTGGAGGTACTTTATTCTGAATCAAAGAAATTTATTATTGAATTAGTGTTAGTAATAATTAAAGTGTGAAAATAGGATTTGTTGTTAATTTAGTGCATTTAAGCTTTTCCTTGTGGACATTTGCAGACAGATATGCATTAAGGCAGAGGACATGGGTTGGGGTTTTTCCCTAAGTGATTTCTGTTGCTACGTGATCTTGCTGTGCCTTGGCTGAGGTTTAAGTTTGGGTTGTTGTTTGTTGTGTTTGCACAGTGTTCATAGTATATTCCCTCCCAGTAATGATTTAAAGAGGTGTCATGCAGAGAAATTGAGCATCCACCATGAGAAGGCTGGGCTCTCTTCATATGAGTGATCTCTGTTTTAAGATTCTGTGTCTTTTCCTATGAAGTTCATCCCTAAATGACTTCTGTACAATGCTGATTTTTTTTTTTTTATTAGGCACAAAAATCTACCATTTGGCAGGTTCGGCACCTGCCACAGAACAGAGATATATTCATGACAAGTGGAGGATCTGGGAGCCTTCATCTGTGGAAATAGTAAGTGATCACTTCTCCAGCCAGGAGTAAGAAACCAACCACTTAATGTTTTAAGACAGAATTTTTTGAAAATTATGAGGGGGATCCTGCCTCCAATCTAGTTAAAATTACTGCTTATAAATGCAGTAGAAAGGGTGACTTCAGTGTCAGTACTTGATCTGGAATCTTGAATTAATCCCTAAGAGAATGTGACAGCACAGGTCAATTTTGCCCTTGTCAGTTGTCTTAACGTAATGAAGATCTAATTATATCCTGGTTAAGAAGGTGATAAATGGAAGAAAAGTGGTAAAATTTTCATATGGTAGCAGTTACATGTGAGAATTGAGTGAGTAACGTTGAAAACCTTGACTTTTAATGATTCTTATGCTTACATCTTTTTCCATTATGTGGAGAAGTAATTTAATTGTCCTAAATGCAGTGAAGTAGGTGCATTTAAGTTACAGAAGCATAGTTGTTATGAACTTTTCCTGCCTGTGGCAAAAGCTAACCAGTTAAAAAATAATGGGCTATAGGAGAGAGGTGTCAGGATTCAAAATTTTCTGCCTCTTTTTTCTTTCATGAAATGTCTGCTATATTATGCAGTGGGGATATAGCTGGATATGATTATTCATTACTTTTAAGACATTTACTTGCATTAGGTATAGAACAGGAAATAAAGAGGATGATGATGTGTTGGTATCAGTAAATTCTGAGCACTTGTTTTTGTTTTACCCTTCTCATTGCCAGCGAGTACCCAGCCCAGCGCTCGAAGAAGGACTCGGAAGGATCTGAGATGGGGGTGGCAGGGTCTGTCAGTCTCCTGCAGAACGTGACTCTGTCAACTCAGCCCATCTCTAGCCTGGACTGGAGCCCTGACAAAAAGGGACTGTGTGTTTGTGGGGCCTTTGATCAAACTGTGAGGGTGCTGATAGTTACAAAACTTAACAAAATTTGACAAGAAAACTAGCATTTCTGATGAGAAAGCAGTATAGTGTGCAGTCTCTAAATATGGGAGGAGGAGCTCTTTGTTTCTAATTTAATTTCTCCCTTAATGAAACTGGAGTAAAGAAATAGAAGCCAGATCTTTCTATTGAAAGTTCAGATATGTGCAGTTAGAGTTGTTTGACTGATTGTGATATGATGACTTGAAGTTGCCTGGGCACAAAAGTTTTACCTTCTAGAAATGTGAATTTACACTTAAAATAAAATGTGCCTTTGTGTTAGCGCAGCTCTGTAATTTCAGAGTTCACTTGAGTTTATTCATAGTTTATTCGTAGTGCAAATCTCTTCACACTTGTTAAATGGTTTGGGTTTTTTATATATATTATTGTCCATGTGCATTCATGCAATGGGAACTAATGCAGAAACTCCTTGTGTTATTGGATGTATTAATTAGAATGTTTGTTACAGTGACTTGGAATTCTTTAATACACTAGAGAAACGATAAAGGCTGAAATATTCAGGTTTAATGGAGTAAGATTTTATTGAAGCTCATACTGAGATTAAACTATTGAGCAAAATGCACTGTTTTATTATTTTAGTTGGATTTCCTAATAAGTTTTTATGTTCTGTTGTTTTTATATCTGTTTGCCACTTGATATTCTACAAATAAAATATGTAGTGTTTTCTTAATATGAACAAAGTAAATTATTCAAGTATCTAGAGATTTAGAGAAGTAATGTACTTGTGTAGGTTTACAAGAACAGTGTGCAGTACTTAGATAAAACTTCACTCATTTTACAGCAAAAGTTGCTACAACTTTATAAAAACATGTATAAGGTAGCAAAAATAGTCTTTTTTTTTCTTTTAATGAATTCAGTATTTCTTCAAAACCCAGTGTGACAGAGAAGCTTTGTTACTGTAGTTTCACTTGAACTTGTCTTTGTAACTCCCTGTTACTCTCTGCAGTGTGTTTCTTTTCTGATTTTACCAGTGGGCCCTGCTGCCAGTTCTTACGAGGAACAGCTGGTTACTGTCCTGTATTTGTGGAGGTATGGTGGGAGTTCTCTAATTATTTAATTTGTCACTTCTTTGTCTGGCATTAGCTTTCAGCTTATGTGACTGTGCAAATTTCAGATAAAAGTAATTATTTCTGAAACCAGACTGTGATGGGAAAGTGTTGGCTTTGTCCAAGTTAAGAACAGAGAAGCCCCTTGTGGCCATTTGCGAAGAAGCTGTTTCTCAGACTTGAGAATGAGGAAATGGTATCTGACAAATTCTGTCTGTCTCTCCAGTTTGCTGGGGACTGATGGGGTCTCTATTGCAGCAAACCATGTCCAGGGTGAGGCAGGTCTGAACGGTCTGAATGTGCTGATGGATCCAAACTGGACTTTGCTACACTTCACTACACTTCAGTGCTACCTCTGCAATCCCACTGCTTCAATAAGGAATCTTCCCAAAATCTAGAAATGTTTCCCCTCCAAATAACAGCTTGTGTCAGAAAAGTGGTACTGAGTTTAGCTAATCACAACTTGGAAGGGAAATGGGATACACATTTGCCCATGTATTGTCAGTCAGTGCTGTTTTGGAGACAAGCTTTGGACAGAGAGACTTCAGATGTTTTACCTCATCTAAGATTCCAGCTAAATACCAGTGTGATAAAATTGTCCTTCCTAACTCTTTGGTATCTTCCTTGATTAAACCAGCTGAGGAAAAAGAGGCACCTGTGGATAGCAAAGGCTCACAGGCTATTAAACCTTAAACTTTGTAGAATGGAGAAATCCCTCCTGCCTGTGGTGTAGCAGAGGGTGGGCAGGAGGAACACTGCAGTGCAGTAGACCATAAATGCAGTGTGTCTTTGCAAGTCTGTGGTTTTAGCAGGTCACTCTCCTCTAGTCTGCCTGCAAACTTAGGTTCTTGTATCTCAGGTTTAGCAAGTTCCAGCAGGGATGAAAACACAGAGAATGTAGGCTAAATATTTCAAGGATTTATGAGATCCAGCTGTCTTCACTAGGACTTGATGGTTTGCTTTCAAGTGTAATATTTAGTATATGATTTTTGTGACCCAAGTAATCCCATCTGCTTTTATAGATGGCATAATGCTGAGAGCATATTCTGAAATAATTTTAAATGTTAACCCTCTTGGGGTGCATCCCAGCAGGAGGGAATAGGGGGAACCATTACTCTGCACTCTTGGCTGCAGCTTGCTTTGGGGGCGTGGAGTCTAAAGAATTCAAGTGCTTTGAGTCTAGAATGCACTGTTCAAAGATGGCTTCCATTAGCTTTGTGCTGTAAATAAAATACACTTGCTGACAGGAGTGGAAGGCAGCAGAAATTGGTGGAAATATGGTTTCTGTCTTTAACTGAATCAAGCACAGAGTAAGTGAAGAAAAAGCTCCAAGTGTAGGTAGCTGTGAGGGAAATTGAAAACCTCCTGACTGCAGGACTCGGCTCTCGGTGCTATTTTTATGTATTTGTCCTGCAGCAAAAATGTCCCTTTATTCAAACAACTCCAGGGAGAGCTCCTAGTGAGCCTACATGATGCAGGTACAAATTAGAGCAAGAATTATTAAACAATTGTTAAAGTTCCACGGGCCTTGAAAATATGAAGTGTGTGCTACCTCTGTGCACTTAATTTTGGGATTCATTTTAGTTCTTGTTTTGAAAATGAAGGAAAGTGTTCCCCTTGTGAGCAGCTGGTTTCATGAAAACACATGACAGTTTGCATATCAAGAGCTTGCAAGAAACTGAGAGCTGGAGGAAAGCACAGATGGAAGGTGGTGTGTCCTTGTTCATTAAAGGTCAGTACCTGTGTACCTAGAAAATGAAGGACAGTTACTGGCTGGAGAGAAGAGCTGTTGCAGGTGCCTGTACTGTGCATCTCCTCAGCACATTTGATTTCTGCTTCTCCCAGGCTAAAGTAGAAACTTAGGCAGACCGAGCGCTGCCTGTGGCTGCCCAGCCTGCTCTGTTTACAATCCCTCCCTCTCTTGCTGAAGACTGGCACCTTGCCTCTGCAGCCTGCAGAGCTAAAGTGTGTTCTAAATAAAATCATACTGCATCTGAGATGTAATGCACAGGCCAAGTGCTCTCTGACGCAGCACTGAGGAGTGCTCTGGAAAATCCCTGCCTCGCCCAGGGCTGGGAAGTGGAATGTGCTACCGAATTTGGAGTGGCTACATTTAACAAGTGTATCTGCCTGGCAGCTATTGCTTGTTTCCTGTGCAAACCATCCCTGTATGCTCATGGAAGAAAAAAATCTGTTTATGGGCATGACTGCAGCCAGAATACAGGGACATGTTAAATGTATTTTGGCTTTGTGCCCCCCCTTTTTTTTTTAACCAAATGTTGCCCAAATCCCCAGCTATCAGGTCTGGATTTTTTGTTTCACGCCAATATAGTTATTTTGAATTTCACCATTTGTACAGGTCCTTGGAAATTACAGCGCTCCAAGGTTTCTGTGCATGTAGTCAGTATTTGGCATACAATATATAGTTTTCATCACCAAAAAAAGGTAATTTGCAGGCATGACTTGGATTGAATTTTAAGCAAAGTAAGGCAAGTTATAATTCTGTATGGGAAGCCATAATACTGTGCTCTTGCCTCTTCACAACCACTGATTCTGTTAGCGACATCATGGAACTGGTGCACAGAAGGAAGATGGGACATTGCATAGAAAAAGAAAGACATCTGTTCTCTAGTGTTACCTTCAGACACAGCTTGTGAAGGCAGTTCAGCTCATCTTCCCTAAATTATTCCCTTCAAATAGATTTTATAGCAAACAGGGATTGTTTGGTTAAGCTGACTGATTTGTAAGTAATGTAATGCTTGTGGCCTGCATATTCATCTCTGTAATGAGGTTGTCCAAAATTGGTATTGACAAACTGCCAGGAAAATACATCTATTTACTGCCTTTTATCCCTCGTTATTAAGACTGCATTTTCTTGCTTGTGATGCTATTACTGTTGAATTTTCAGTAGCATGCGCTCTGAGCAGAGCTGCCCACTCCTCAGACAATGTTCAGACCACAGTCTGTATGTCTAGCATGTATTTAAAGCCTTTATGCATGCAGGGTATTTTGCAGTAGCAAACCCAAGTCTCAGTACTTTGGGCGAGGGCAGGTGTTGGCTCAGGCAGGAGCCAAGAGCTGTGTCCCTTGGAGTGCAATGCCAAACACAGCTGTGGAGTTTCAGTGCAGCTTCAGCCCAGAGGCAAAACCAGATGGGATTTCTGTGGATCTGGGCCAGAGCTATTTGGCAACTTGGTGGTGTGACCAGTTCTAGCCTTGGCTCTGAAACGTTTCCATTACTTGCTGGCCTTTTTGGAGCATCTGCTTCCTACAGCACAGCCTGCCCTTGGAGTTGGACAGCATTGTCCCACAGAGGACACTGGAAGTGGGTTACTGTTGCCTGATGGCTGCAAGAGTATCCAGGGACTCTAGGGCAGTGAGTAGCTGCCCCACAGCCTGGTCTGCCTCCTTCTCAGCCACTTGGCAGGGAAGTTTTGCAGGATCCTGCAGGAGAGGGGATCACAGCAGGTCATCTCTTCCCAATAGTACTCTTCAGTGTTACACTCTTAAATAGTTGATCTGGGCCAAGTGGCCCAATGTGTTGCTGGTGTGATTCAGGACTGTACCATGAGCAGGAGCTGCTTCTACTAGGCTGTCTGTGTGTGGCAGCCCAGCTTTGAAGACCAGCTCAATTTAACAGTATGGTCACACATTTTATCCATCTCTGAGCCAAAGAATGATCCCATTGTTGTTTAGCTTAGTACAGCTACATCCTCTGGGACAGATTTACCTTCTTCAAAGGAGTACTTATCTCTCTCTCCAAGAGATTTCCCCCTCTCCTGCCTGTAATCCCCTGCCTCTGCAATGTTAGTTAAATCTTCAGTCACCATCTCCATGTCTGGGGATGTGCAGAAGGAGCTGAAGTGCAGAACCATATGAAGGCACCTGTGAGTTCCCCTCTTCTTTTATGCCTGGCAGTAAAAATAGCCTGTGCAGAATGTATGGATTTCCCTTCCCAGATCAATAGGTCTTTCCACTCCTGACAACGTGCAAGAGGCCACCCAAGGCTGACAGTCTCTACTTAACACCTTGACCTCCTTCTGGGGTAGTCCTGTATGTTAAGGAGTGTTTTGATTGTCTAGAGCTTAATGATAGTGACAGAAGGGTAGAGTCTTTTTGGGTAAAAATGAGGGGGGAAGGCCAACAAGTCAGATATCCTGGTAGGAATCTGCTGTAGACCATCCATCCAGGGTGAAGAGGCAGATGAAACATTCTATAAGCAGCTGGGAGAAGTCTCACAATTGCTAGTCCTTGTTCTCTTGGGGGACTGCAACTTACCAGATGTCTGCTGGAAATACACCACAGCAGAGAGGAAACAGTTGAAAAGGTTCCTGGAGTGTGTGGCTGAACAGAGAGCGCTGGCTGGAACCCAGGGAAAAAAGGAGAGTTAATGACCTTTGGAAGAAGGGGCAGGCAACTCAGGAGGACTACAAGAATGTCATGAAGTTACGGAGGGAGAAAATCAGAAGGGCCAAAGCCCAGCTAGGACTTAACCTGACTGCTGCCAGACAATTTAAATAAAAAAAATCCTTCTATAAATACTTTATCAACAAATGGAGGGCTAAGAACAATCTCCACCCTTTACTGGATGCCAGAGGAAACACAGTGACAAAGGATGGAGGTAAAGGCTGAGGTACTTTCTGTCTTCTTTGCCTCAATCTTTAGTAGACCACAAGTCTTATGAGGAGCAGCCGAGGGAGCTGGGGTTGTTTAGCCTAGAGAAAAGAAGGCCCAAGGGAGACCTTACTGTTCTGAAAGGAGGTTGTAGCCAGGTGGGGGTCAGCTTCTTTTCCCAGGTAACAAGCAACAAGAGAAGAGGAAATGGCCTCAAATTGCACCAGGGAAGGTTTAGATTGGATATTTGGAAAAATGTCTTCACTGCGGTGAATACATGGTGGTCAAGCTTTGTAACAAAGTGCCCAGAGATACCATCCTTGAAGGCATTTAAAACGACTTGTAGATGTGGCATTTAGAGACAGTTTAGTGGTGGGCTTGGCAGTGCTGGGTTAACTTGATGATCTTTCCTAACGATTCCTTTCTAAACAATTGTATGATTACATGACTCTTAAGCATGGCAGTGAAGCTGAATAGTTTTCATCACTATGAAAAGTCCATCAGCAGCATAAATAAAACAAGCACAGGCAAGCTCTCCTAGTTTGCTTGGGATTTTAAGGTTATGAGGCATTGAAAACATTCTCCAGAGGACGTGTGGGTTGCAGAAGAGCAGTAAAGCCCACAGAACTGCACAGCAATTGAGACCTGATGGGACTTTTCATGTGGTAGTGGCTCAGAAATAGCAGCTCAGCCTGTTTACCAGATTGCATTGATTGTTACAGCTTTGCGGCTGAAATTACTCTTTCCTTCAAGTAAATTCCTAGTTAAATATCCAAGTACCAGCTGCGTTGGGAGAGTCTACTTACAGTAAAACCCATCACTGGCAAAATTCATGATTCATAAAATATCAAGACCCTGATTTTTTGTGCAAACATTTCCATCAGCACAGAAATGCTACTTTATCCTCACTTTGCACAGGTGTGAGTGACTACATGTGACACAAAAAGTTTTTTCTTATTTGTGAAACTGCTGGAAAGGCTAAGGGAGCTGGCCCCTTGTGCCCCTTTCCCTGTGCTATGGAGCACAGTGCACCTCTTCTACTGCTGTTTCTGGCTCTCATTATCCTGGCATATTGCTCCAGCCTGTCCTGCATCTCTCTACCAGAAATTACCCAACACTACTGATGTCCTCTGTGCACTAAAGGTTTTTTCCTCCTGCTCTCTTCATCTTTTCCTTAATGTTTCAGGTTTCTGAGACAGAGGCAATCTTCTTAGGAGTATTTCCAGCTTGGAGCACCATGAGGCTCAGGTTTCTAGGCAGCACTGCAGTAGCAACAATGCAAACTAGCAATAAAAGGTATGTGCAGCTAATGAAATCTGTTCAGTTCAGCTGCATCCCATGCTAAACCTTTCATTTTTTGGTCATCAGTCTCCCTGCAGAGATGACAGAAACCCTCTCTCATGTTTCTTTCTGGCAAAGCTTGACCAGGCAGGACTTTGTGGCCTATTCAGCAGATGTGAGAGACAGACACTCCTGCCTTGCAGAAGTGTGTGATAGCACAGACCTGTGGCATCTTCATGTCCAGCAGTGTTTTCCCTTCCTGACATTCTCATTCCCTTCCTCCCACATGCTGCTGTTGCAGAGTCCATAAGAAACCAAACAGCAGCTACACTGGGTTAGGCCAAAGATTTCTATCCTGCTTCTTCAGAAGGCATGTGTGGATAAATAAATATCTTAAAATGCATTAAAATTACAACTACAATTTGGGTCCTAAGTTGAATTTACTCCTAAAGCTGTTCTAGGCCTTCTGCTAAAATGGAGCATAAAGATATGATTCTATTGAATTTATGCACAGAAGCTAACAAGTAAGACTGGTGGAATGCTAATACATTTAAAAATAAACCTCAGTTTCTAATACAATTTACTTCCACAATCTTAGAAAAAGAGAGAGGGCTGTAAAAAAATTACAGCTTTACATACTAATTGGAAGAAATGCAATCTTAGAACAGCACCAGAACAAATGCTCTACACATGGTAGATTGCTTTCAATTTATTTCTCCTGTTTCCATATATAAATGCATTTAACCTAATATATATACATTCAGCAAATAAAGATTTATATGTAAAGTAACCAGATAAAGTACCCAGTACCTCACCACATCCTGTCATTTAATCTAGTTGGCATGGACACAAGGTCTTTTGATCTGTACTATCACTATCTCAGTGTAGATCTCATTTTCCCTATCTGTTATGTTAAAAAAAGCTTTAATCAGAGGGTTTAAGCTAGTCTTATTGAATTATATTATTTTCCTTCCTAAAACAAAGATACATCAAGCTCAGTTTCCCTCTTTCCATGTACTTTTGGATCTGTATTTTGATTAGAAATCTTATGTTTTCAAAAGGAAAAAGAGTCTGTGTTTAGTAGGTTTAAAGCCATTCTAATTTAATCCGAGTGTAGAAAAAAAGGCATTTCCAGAGCATTTTAACTGAAAGGTGAGTCTGAGTTCACCTGGGTTAAAGCTGCCACATATGCTGCCCCTAAGTTCAGCAAACTGTAACACAGCATGGAAAACTTTGGAGGTTACATTTTTTTCCATCGTGCTAGTGTAACTGCTACAGGATTTTTAGTTGCTGAAAATGTGGGTTAGCCTCAAGACTCTCTTCCCCTTCTTACCCCATCTAAGAGGTAAGAAAAACAATCCTGGCAGCCAGATACCTTGGTCTCCCTGAACTCACCATCTGCATCATAATAAATCAATGTAAAATCTCTATCCCTGCCCTGCATACATCTGGTCTCAGTAGAATTCAGGCAGAGCCATAAATTACTATAAACAGGGCATCCAGCCAGGCAGCTGCCTGTCACTGTCCTTTTAGGAACGTTTATCTTCTGTTTTACCAGAGGAAACTGGGGGTACTCGCCCTTCTTCCACCAAGGAGCAAGTGCATGTTGGGTGATAGTGGCAAGCAGACGGATGCTCGTGCTTCAGTTTATCCCTGCTACACCCTCTTCTGGTAACTTGCTGGTGTGCCCACACCTGGCACTGCAAATCCAGTACATTACACTGCCAAGAAATGGGCCTCACAAACACAAAATGCCTATTCCAAAAGGCCCCAGGTGCCCTTCACACACACGTGTACTACACACACAAACACCTCCCAAACTGGCCTGCTCTCCCTGAGCTGGCATTTTGAAAGGTGCTGTCTCATGCTTTGCTTTTTCAGGATTTTGACTTGTAACATTCTAGGCCAGGAACCATCATGGAATGGCCTGCAGCTCAGGTGACACAGGGCAGACTAACTCTTGAAACAGTTTAAAATGTGACGTTGCACAGGTTTAAACCCAAGCTACAAACTGACCAGAGGTAATACAGAATTTCTCAGTTTAGTCTCAACACAGTGTAGCTGTACTCTCAGGGACTTAATCCCATTTAAGTCTGCTCTGGTTTAGCATTTTCAGCATGGTTGATGAATCTCTAGAGGTTTGAGATAGAGACTGACAGCATAAAATGGAATGCTCTATGTTTGGATGTACTGCTTCCCAGTAATTGCCAGAAAGGGCTTATGGTGGACACCTGATAAAAGTGTCTACTTAGAAAGGCTGAATTATTTAATAAAGTATCTCTGCTGCTCACATTAAGACTGACATTAAAAGACCAAAAGGAGTGATTAGTGCCAGAGGGAGCTGAAGTTGCAGACAAAGCAATTCTAGTGGTTTATTTTCTCCTTTAGTATGACTACAGATGCCTATTATAACAACCTTTTGCTTTTGGTCTAATTTTAGAGTCTGTATATTTATCCTGCCAATGATTTATTAATCCCTTTGCTACACGTAGCTTCTAGTGATCTTCTTTATATTCACACCAGATTCACAGCAGAAGAATCCAGGCTGTATTTTTTCATGTATGTTGTCTTCTGCAAAGCTTTTTCAGTGGTGTTGTTTCTGGGAGATGGAGTTGCCACGGCTGGCCCATACATCAGGCTGTGGTGCTTGGCATGGCCCAGGCTGTACAATGATTCCAGTGGGGCCAAAACTAAAGGATTTGGCCTCCAGGTTTGCTCCACAAAGAACATTGACTTTGCAGGAATCATTATATGGTATGCACAATGGATGAGATGCATCATGAGAATGCAGTAATTGCATTAAAGATGTCTGTCACTTTGACTGCTTCAGTGAAAATATTCAGGATTGTTTTCTTTTGTTTTGGGAATGATAGAGGAAAAAAAATCAATAATCATTCACAGGCCTCTCAAATGAAATGGCTTCCATTAAGTTCCAGATGCCACTATAGCTCTTCATGGATAGATTTTTCTATAGCTATCCATACATAAAATAATAATATCTTTTCAGAGTGGCACCAGCATAAACCAATTGAATTATATGAGCTGTATCTCAATCAGATTTTGGCTGGAATAAATGTGAATTCTTAAATGCTCATTCACTGTTCCTGAAAACCAAACAAGCAGCATAGTCATTTTAAGTAGAAAATGAAAGCTTTTATACCTAATAATCTCCTGAGCAAAGTGACTTGAGAAATTCCAAGATTTGTGGCACTCAGTGTAGGAACTGCAGTTAACTGAACAAAAGTATAAATCTGTAGTAGCCTGGAGACGGTAGGAGTGAATCCATAACAAGTGTAAGCCAGTAGAAGGAGACAGAGCCACACTGTATGACCAGGAAACACAGAGCACAACCTATACTGCAGTAATGGTCTACATGGTTACAGTCTCCTGTAAACAGAGTTGGCTGAATCTGATCATTGATCAGCATGTGCTGCATTTTCCTTTGATCTTGTAATTGAAA
Source organism: Climacteris rufus (assembly GCA_013398175.1). Taxonomy (NCBI): domain Eukaryota; kingdom Metazoa; phylum Chordata; class Aves; order Passeriformes; family Climacteridae; genus Climacteris; species Climacteris rufus. Next base: position 425,310 of record VZRZ01000050.1, on the reverse strand, counting down.
CAAAATATTGGGTTTAGGAAATAAGACTCTGACAAGAACTTCTACCTAACGTTTGGTAAATCAATTAGTCTATCAATCAGCTTCCCTCTCTGTATTTCCCAGCCTGTGACATGTGAATACTGAGGTAAGAATGAACTAAACATATGTGAAGTGTGCTGATCTCCTTCTAGACACTTGGCATACTAGAACTACAAAGTATTAACCTGTTTAGGAGTGCAGGTCTTGCTAATTCTCCTCTACCCTTCAGACTGTTGCATTTCTGAATTTATTGGAAAAAAACTCTCCTAAATTCCCTTCTATTTGCAGTGCATAATTCTGTAGTTCTACTAGTAAAAATGAACCTGAGAAAATAATTAAGACAGTGTTTTTTGAAAATAAGAAATGGTTAAGAAAATAAAGCGAAACATTGTATTATTACACTAAAATATTAGCACACAGCAGGGATACCATTCTCCACCCCAGTGATTCTACTGTCTGTATGTGTCCCACATATAGCTGAAAGGCTCTTAAATAATCCCTGCGTTTGCTGCTTTCATAATACTCTTATAAACCCCAAGTTTTTATTATTTTACAGCCATTTTTGGTTGAAGCTGGAAAGTTAAACCTCCAAATGTCCTGGAGGAAAAGGAGACAAGAGGGCAAACAAGTAACTATCCACCTGAAGATCTTCAGATATGCTTCCAATTGGGACCAGAGAGAAAGACTCCCATTTGCAGTACATACTGATTTAATTAGAATAGACATAGCACAGCACTTAGATGTAAACCAACTTATTAAAAGGAAGCTCACTTTTGTGGTATTTCAAATAGCATTGAATGTGCAGAGAGCTGCACTGAACCTAGATAAGACCCCAAAATTCTATTCCCATTTCCCCTAGAAATCTACTTCCCCTTTTCCCAGCCTTGAACTTGTCCTTCTCCAGACAAGTTTTCTCTTCCTCTAGAAACTCTGTTGCTGAGCAAGCAAGCTCAGCACATTCCCTTCAGGCAACCAGCCACAATTTAGCCACATACAGGCTTCTGGTAACCTATAACAGAGAGCAGGCCCTCTTCAACTATGGTGAAGGATTCCAGTGATCTTATCTTGATCTGCCTTGGAGGGGATAGGCTGCTGAACTTGAGTCACAATAAGCTTCAGATGAGATTGTGAACAGAAAGGAGGCAAAAAGAGGCCTTTGGCAAGTAATGCCAACACTTTTGATGCAGATACTGACTTCTGCTTTGCTATTTATCAGAATGTAAAGCTGTAAAATGTGGATCATATATTTGGGAGCCACAGATGTCTCGGTGCAATCTTCCCGTCAGCCAGCTCTTTGGTGGAGAAACATTAATCCACTGCATTTTGAACCCAGATTTATTTGCTGAAATATTATAGAATCCTAGAGTGATTTGGGTTAGAAGGGACCTTAAAGATCCTCTAGTTCCAACCCCTCTGCCCTGGTCAGGGACATCTTCCACTAGGTGAGGTTGCTCAGAGCCCCATCCAGCCTGGCCTTGAACACTTCCACAGATGGGGCATCCACGTCTCTGGACAACCTGTTCCAGTGCCTCACTGCCAACACAGTCAAGAATTTTGTCCTAATGTCTGATCTAAAACTACTTTCTTTCAGTTTGGATCCATCCCCCCTTATCCTGTCATCACATGCCTTTGTAAAAAGTCCTCCTCCATCTTTTTTGTGGGTTCCCTTCAGGAACTGGAGGCTGCAATTAGATCACCCCTAAGCCATTTCTTTTCCAGGCTGAACAATCCCTATTGCCTGTAGGGGAGGTGCTCTGTCCCTCTGATCATTGTAGTGGCTTCCTCTGGACTTGTGGAGAAACACAGTGGAAAACACAGCCAGTAACACAATTAGAAACCGACCCTCGCTTGAGGGTGAGGCAAAGATGTGCAGCCTAAGGCAGGAATCATTGCCAGTTCCTGGGATGACTCCATGCAATCTCTGGCTTTAGGAGAGCATCTCTACACACAGTTTGTGCCTCCCTTTTTCCAGGAAGCAACTGTGAGAGCTTGGGAACCGCTGTAGAGGTATCGTGATGGTTGTTTGCCTCCGCCACTCAGTGGAGCCAGTAGCTGAAAAGTGTGTTTTCTGACTCAAAAGAGCATCTCCCTCCCCACTGTAGAATGCCAGAAGATAAGGGCCCAATGGGTATGTCTCCAACACTGATAACCAGATAGCTGTGGAGACAACGAATCAGACAAGAATCCCATCAAAGAATTCTTGGTAGTAACAAAGGGCTGTTGGTATTAACACGCTGTGAGAAAGAACAAGTTGTGACTGGAGAAAGTGGCCATGTGGAGGTAAGGCACAACTTTTCTGGGAAAAACATCCTTGCTGAAGTTCCTGAAGAGAAGCACAACACACCACAATGCAAGCGCAGGAATGGGGCCAAGAAGTGGGCATGGGCTGTAGGGCAGATCAGGACCACTCAAGACCCTCAAGCACTCCCACCCATTTCCAGGAAGGTCTGAAAGAATAGACTGTGTGTGAGAACTAATCTGCAGAGAAAGTGAAAAACAACTCTTCCGGGAAGGGAAACCTATCCAACAAAAAAGTATCCCCACCAAGGCCGGGT